>JAOXYL010000113.1:8765370-8775440 GCA_028564955.1 Terapon puta
TCGTTGTAGAAGGTGTGGTGCCAGATCTTCTCCATGTCGTCCCAGTTGGTGATGATGCCGTGCTCGATCGGGTACTTCAGGGTCAGGATGCCTCTTTTGCTCTGGGCCTCGTCGCCGACGTACGAGTCCTTCTGGCCCATACCGACCATGACGCCCTGATAAGAGCAAGGAGCAGAGTGTTATGTTATTATGACAGTGTATCATAACTACCACTATACGAATTTAACCGTTCGTTATCAGGTGAAATGTAGATGCGTAATGTGTGCCATAACACCATGCGTAATTACGCACGGCGTTATGGCACAAATTCAAACCCATATAATGAATGTATATGTATATGCACATATATATGTACATATATGATGTAAACACCTTGAAGTGACATTCATCCTTAGCGTCCTTACCTGGTGACGGGGGCGACCGACGATGGAGGGAAACACGGCGCGAGGTGCGTCATCGCCGGCGAACCCGGCCTTGACCAGGCCGGAGCCGTTATCACACACCAGGGCGGTGGTCTCCTCGTCGTCGCACATGGTGTCAGCTCTGAAACACACAGGAGGGCGCACACACGCAGGCACTCAGTGGCGAGTAATGAAATCCCCTGTTTGTCTGTTTGGTTTGGCTGATTGAAGATATTGCTCTCTTCACAAAACACACACACACACTCGCGCGTTTTATGGACAAACTAACTCCAGGAACGGTGGTCACTTGTAGGATTTGGTTAGTATTTTAGATTTGTTGTTGTTGGGTCCAAGATATTTTTAAAAAATAGTTCACCCCAACAACTATAACCCAAAACAAAAAAAGGCAGGTGAGGAGAGATGGTCCGTTTCAGTAAGAGACTAACATTTGGTTAGGGAAATGTTAAAGACACTGCCAGTCGTGTTAGTATCCCGTCTCCATCCTCTGCTGATCCACTGCTCGGTTAAAGTCCTCCCTGGGTCAGACGTGCAGGTACTCACCAGATCAGCACCGGGCACCACCTTGAGCGCGTAAACCGGGAGGGGGGAGGGTCCCGAAGTGTCACCTCGGACCAGTTTTATACCCTGACAAGTGTCCGCAAGAAGGGGCCGAGCAGTGCGACCCCTTCTCCATATTTGGTCGCCCATTGCGCCCATTGACAGCATCCACTCCTTGAATGGCATGACAAGGAGAGGGAACTCCCGCGCGGGCGTGTGTGCCTGCCGCCCATGTATGGAGGGCAGCGGTGAGGACGCACAGACAATGACAGGCCTCCTTTTGATCTTCTCCGTATCGATAAATCACCTTATTACGACTGAGGAGGGGGGAAAAAACATGTGCCTGTGGACGGTGTCCTCTGGTGAATAACAGAGCCACTGTGACACATTTATCTCTAATGTTAGTATAATATTGATGTTTCATGGATTAATATAAATGTTTTGACAAAGACAAAGCGAAGGACACAGTACATTGTCAGTGTAATCCAATAATTTGAACTAAGGGAGGGACAGACACATATTTCTTTTATCTTAAGTCTAAAGGAGCATCTGGAGTCACAAAACTCCTTGCCCCAGCCACATCTACTGTATCAAATGTTGGAAAATGAACAACTATTCACTGTGTGTGTGTGTGAGTGTGTGTACTTTAAATAATGTCTTATTCCATTTCTGTGTTTCTGGAAACGTCTCTCAATCGTGTGTGAGTTTAGACATGGCAGGACACATGTTAGCCCTCTACAGCACCAAATGGAGAGGCCACTTGTGCCACACAGCTGGTGTCAGCAGCTGTTTGACTCTGTTAGAAGCTCCAAAGCCCGCATTTCAGAGGGAGAAGTCACTGCTGCAGACCAAACATTCCCGTTTTAACACAGGGTCGAGTGTGTGTCTGTATATGCGTGTGTCCTCCCCTCTCCAAAGACTCTTATTAAATTCCATGGTGATCCTGCGCATAATATTCATAAACCAAGTCATGTGGCCGGACTCAACATATGGCAAATGAAACATTCACATCCATAGATTTGATTTGCATAAAATCAATGGGTTTCTATAATTTGTGATGAGCTGCATGGACGTTATTGATTTCTGTTTTGAAATTATTAAAATTCATGCTTTAGTCCAGCTCTCTTGGTTTCCCCATTTGCATTTCTTACTTTTATCGGCTCATTATAGAGAAATCCTAATGCAATCCAGATATATGCTAAATCATCTTCGATGTGCAATCAGAAATATGAAGCTCTATTGGGAAGAAATACTTCGGCCCGAGTATAATATCAAAGGTTATCGCGGCACATTGAACTGATTCTCCTTGGCATATTTCTCTTCCTCTGTCTGAACATGTGCTGTTACCTCAGACACCAACCACCGCCCTGGTAATTACCTTTTTATGTAATAAAAGTCAAGGTAATGTATTCTTCCGTGTAAGAAACCTTTACAGACAAATCAAAAAAAAGAACGTTGATACCATTTGTTGTTCCCGACATCAAAACAATGAAGAAAAAGGAACATCCCGTGTTGTGACACATGCCATATTCTTTCTTTATTCCTGCACTGAGGAAAGAACAAGACATAGGGAATGACATTGCCGGTTTACTTGAAACAGACAGGGAGCAAGCTCTGAAGGCTGTGAAATAACATTGGCTAAGAGCAGTGGATGGTCCCACCACAAGGAGGACAAGACAAAAGGGCACAGCAAGCCATGAATCATATGCTGCTGTCACCCGACCCCGAGCCATAACCCTTCACTGTGTGACTCTTTGTTTTGGTCTTATGTAATGAATGGTAGGCTGTGGTCTGCTTTAAGCATCCTTTTGCCCCAGTATTCAAATAATGTTAACATTTTATGACCGGAGCTTAGTGAAGTCTGTCTGTGGAGAGCAGAGCGGTTAAGATCAAGAGGGAAAGGTGGTTTCCTCCTTTCACCCTGAGTTAGCCTTTCGCTGAAATATGAAGGTCTTATAAGGACTGTATTTCAATGTTTGCTGTAGTCTTCTTTTTTTTTTCAGAGCACCCATGGGTGTGAAAGGCTCCTGCCAGTGCCTGGATTAGACACGCAGACACTTGGAGGCTGTTCTAATAATCCGGGAGTGTGACTTTCACTTCAGCTGTTGCTACCGAGATGAAATCATAGTGGCATGATGATTCTCCTTCTACCTACGAATCCTCAGGAGGCGCTTCTCATTACACAGCCGTAGAGAAGATATGATAAAGGCAAAACTGCCCAGAACAAAAAACCTATCGATTTTCTATTTGAATTCCACATCATAAACAGAGAACAACCCCCTTTAAAAGAACCCTAAGGGGAAGTCATTTGCTTGATGCAGGCAAGTTTTTGTACCTAAATCAATAATGTGCACATATATAGGAATGTCCCTGCACCGGATTGTAGCGTTTGAGCTGTTCATCAAAAACTCGCTCAATACAAATGGTCTGAAAGCACTTTGTTCTTTCCAACATGGCGCATTTATCTGCGTTTGAGCGTCAGGGGCCATTTAAAGGTCACAGCAGAAAGACAGACATATTGCTCAGTGAAAATTGGGTGTCCTCTCTCTGGCTCGTGCACTGAATACTGAGCGACAAGCCTCTGGCTTATGTTAAAGTCTTCTGCCGGGTACCTCAAAGGAGCAAAGAGCTTGGATCACTGTCACTGTGGCTGCAGTTATATAGTAAACATTTTGTTCATTACTGCTGATATTTTGGACACTAAGTCTTATTTTCCTAAAAAATGCACAGTTTGAATTTTATATACTTTATGAACTTCGGTTATGTAATAGGCTCACTGGAAGCACGTTAGAAGACACGTGAAATAAGTTCTGATTTGGCAAAAGAAAGTTAAAGATTTGCGAGCTGGTCAAAATAAAAGCTTGTTTATGTTTATTATCGAACAACAAAGTGATAAAATTAGATAAAATGAAATGCAACAGCATCAGTTTTCAAGTATACAAAAATGTTCAGAGCTGGAAAGGAAAGCCAACACATGTATAATTCCCAGGACCCAATGTAGTGCCTTCAGATCACCTTTTTCTTTGTACATTTAACAGTCCACACCTCAGAAATATTACATTTACAGTGAAATAAAGAAAAACAGCAAAATCCCATTTTGTTGAGAACCTGGCACCATGGATTATTACCTTTCTTACTCATTAAATCACTCACTGTATATTGTAAGTCGATTGCTGAAGTTGTTTGATGATTAAAATAATCAATAATCAATCCTAATCATTTAGCTTAATTCTGCAAACATAATTTATCTTGTTGTTTGAACCTTTTTTAACCTTTTTATTAAAACTTATGTATATTTCATCTACCAAATTGTAGAACAAATGCAATTTCAATGCATTTTTAAGAATTATGTAAGAATAAAATTCTGTTTTAATATGCTTGGTTTCTAAACCTTTTATGAAGTTGACTGAAGTGTAGCAATAACAGTGTTAGATTTTCAAAGTCGGTATTTTAACTAGTTCTATGTGTGTGTTTTTTTTAAATGGTTATTAAACTGTCTCAGTTAAGTACTGATGCCTCCAGTTGCCCATAAGCCAACAACAGCTGTGAGAAAGCTGAGTATTTACTTAGTTAGTTAGTTTCTAATAGTTCTTCTCAGTGTTTGCCACCACATTGGATATTTCTGGGACACAAATGTAACACCGTTGGTGTTTGCTCTGACTGAATTCAAGTTGTTTCAGCTGCCTACTGTCTCTGGAGCTGCCACCCACTCTGCACAGGAGAAGTCTCCTTGAAGCAGGGACTGAGGCTGGGGGAGCATGTAACCTAATGTTTGATGAAGCACTACCACCTTTGTCCACAGAGATCACCCAAATAAATGCACAAGACAAAAGAACTGCAAGTTCCACAGAGCTGCTTTAATGTTTGGTGGGATGTTTACTTATTGCTTGATCACATGTTTCCTGATCGTAGGTACGTATCCAGCCTCAAAACAGTTCTCCCTCCACACAGTCTTCACTCAGGGATCAATACAAATTGCTTAAAGTGTTGCACATTTTGCCTCCACTAAGCAGATCAATTGTACAGCAGTGTACCATTTGGTTGCTGCTCTACTGTGTACATCTGTCAGAAACAGGATTTCTTTTGAAGCATTATTCTGTTTCATGTTTCGCTGCTCGTCTTGCCTGCCTCAGAAGTGTACACAAGATAAAAGTAGGAAAGGTGCTTCAACTGGACTTTTTAGAAAAAGTAAGCCTTTGCAGTGAACTTGGTGCAATGTTTGCTGTGAACCCAGTTTGAAGTTAGCCTCTGATATTTTAATAGACTCCAAAGTAATCTGAGGGTCTGTGGGATGTAAAGGCAAAAAGTGTGTAGATAATTTAAAAGTAAAAGCAATAGTTTAACATTTAAAATATTCATTTAAACAAATACTTTGCTCTAGTACAAGTAACAAATGATAACATATGAGCAGCATTTTTGTTGTTGTTGGTCAAACTGTATTTTACTGAGCAGCTTGAAAAGACTAACCTCTTTTTAAATGAAATGCTTTAAGGCCATTCTGCAAAAAGGCGTAGGCATCTTGAATCACAACAAAGGGAAATGTAATCGAATGTTGATTGAAAAACAGCCGACCGCCAAAATCTACTTAAAAGGAAGAGCTGTTTTAATGTTTGGTGTGATTCTCAGACTCATTATTTCATCACGTGTATCCTGGTTGAAATCTTAAGAAACATTTTGCTTTAATGTGACTATTTCATTTATTTTAGTAAATGGTGCAAGTAGTCCAAACGTGTTTATATGCCTCAAAAACCCTTTTCAGACTTGTATTACCTCTCATTGCTGCCATCCCTGGCTTCATCTGTCTGCTAAGTAATGCACTGAATGGGCCAGGATAAGTATATTAAGTCTAAACATACTTTAAGCTACTAGGTGGCTAAAACACCCAATTTCCTTGAAGGCCATGACCTCAGTGATCCTCAGTGGCAGCCATCTGCCCCAACACCTTATTAAACTGCCCTGTAACTGAAACCACTAAATTATCCATCCTCCAACCCTCAACGAAAACAAGGAGAGAGAAAAAAACTCCCTAAAAGTCCTCATTAGGAAACTAGAGACCAGGAAAAGCTCTTCCTGGACAGGAGAAGAGTGTCACACTTTGGAGCCTTGCAGACTGACATTTCCTCACGTAGCCGTTTAACAGCGTACCCCCTCCATCTTGTGTGGTTGTGTGTGTATGTGAGGGTGAAATTACAGAGCAGTATGTGGTTAATTGAATGGGGAGACCTATACTTATCCTCATCTCTCTCTCTCTCTCTCTCTCTCTCCCTCTCCCTGTCTGCCTTATAGGTCTCATGCAGCCAGTAGGAGGCTTTTTCCATAACTAGTCTCAGACCCCAATAAAAAATTCACCAGCTTACCCCTCTCTCTCTTTCTCTCTCTCTCACGCTTTCTCTCTCTCTCTTTTTCTCTCTCTCTCTTTCCAGTAGCCTCTCATTAAGGCTCTGTCAGCTTGGCTTCAAGGCCTATCGCCTGCACCACCCTCTGCCAAGACTTCTGGGAGGAAAACAGAGAAAGTTGAATTCAAATCGGCCGATATTTTTGGCAAGTGGCTCCTATCCTCAGGATGTTTGGGAGCAGAACTGGGCAGGCAAAAAAGCAATCTAACTAGGTCTCATATGACACTCGGATAAATATTGCAGTACACATTCGGGCATTGGCCACCTCTTTTTTTTCTTTCCTTGTCTTTCTCCTTTTTTTTTTTTAAAAAAAAAAGAATCTGTCTCAGATTGTGAACCACATTTAAAAGAATGAGCAAGGTTTTGTCACTGTGTGCATCAGTCAACAGTGAGGGGTAGAAAATGAGGTTAAAAAGCGCTTTGGATTGAAAATGAAATATTCATGAATCAAATTTGAATAAGCTACAAAATAGACAGCTCCCCAGATTTGTAGGTAGGCTGCTCAGCAAGAGTATTTTGGTAAGTCTTTATAGGGGTCCCTAAGTGTTGAATCCCGAGCTATTTTGGTGGTAGCTGAGAGCGCGGTGCCAGTCAAAAGTGATAGGAAAGCTTGCGAGTTTCTAGGCAAAGTACCTAAACACCCCGCCTGGAAGAAGTTCAGCTAAATAGGCTTTTGCTCTCTGATAGTCTTGCATATATTCAAACTGTTTAATTGAGCTTTTACAGCAATGGGATATTAGTAATTCCAATATGTTGCTTTTCTTGCAGTATGCAGCCCGCCCTAACTGCCTCAGGGATGCTGTTGAGAAACTAAATCTGCTCTGGCCTCAAAGCAGAATCCTCCCTCAGGGATCAATAAAAAATTGCTTAAAGTCTTGCACATTTTGCCTCCAGTAAATATCTCCATTGTACACCAGTGTACCATTCAGTTGGTGCTCTGTTGCATTTCCTTATGACCCCATCTGTAAGACTGGGGTTTTCTTTTGAAGTGTGTTTCATGTTCCACTGTTCATCTCACCAACTTCACTGCATACACAAGATAAAAGTAAAATGTAGGAAAGGTGCTTCTGGACTTTTTAAGCCTAAGTTGGCCTTTGCAGTCAACCTGGTGTGAAGTTTGCTGTGAACTCTGGGTGAAGTTAGCCTCTGATATTTCAATAGACTCAAAAGTCATCTGAAAGTCTGTTGGATGTATAGTCCAATATCTACGGTGGTTGAAAAAGAATGCAGTTCATTTAAAAGTTAAAACAACATTTAATAAGTCTTGCATTCACAATGTTATTTCAGTAAAAGTTCATAAATCTAGCGAAAATAAAAGCAGGATGGCCCCTTTCATAGCACGCTTATTATCACTAATGGAATGACATGTGAGCAGCATTTTTGTCATTATTGGCTGAACCTTAATCTAGAGAGCAGTGTGAAAAGTTCAAATTCTTTTTTAATTAAACGGCTGAAAACCTCTGCAGTCATGAGTCTGTATCTTCAATCAGCAGTAGAAATGAAACATTTTCGAAAAAGTTGAATTATTACTAGATCTTTTCACCTTTTGCATGGAAAAAAATCATTTATGAAATTCCATTTTAAAATCTTATGTATTAAAAATAATCTGTAGAATGTACAAACTTCCAAACCTCAATAATGTAAAGTATTTTTCGAACTATAAGGCGCACTTAAAATCCTTACATTTTCTCAAAAATTGACAATGTGTCTTATAATCTGGTGCACTTTATGTATTAATTCTGGTTTCTGCTTACTGACCTCGAACAGATTTTACTTGGTACACGGCGCTCAAAAATCTGTCAAAATGTTTTAGTACGACTTTCGTGAACTACAAAACCACACCGCTTGATGGATTGTTGGAGCATTACGGCTTCCGTAGTCAGGAGCCTTGCAGAGTAATACGTACTGACTGTTTTATTTTGCTTAATGCATCGTATAATCCGGTGTGCACTATGTATGAAAATAGACCCGTTCACAACCCGTTCATTGATATTGCACCTTATAATCTGGTGCAATTTATGGTCCGAAAAATACAGTATTGGAGTACAATATTTGTTTCTGAAATGCAGTGATGTAGACATACAAAGTAGTTGAATATGGAAATGCTATAAGTATAATTACGTGAAAATGGTACTTTTACTTTAAACTGTACATTTCTTGTATAAATTTATCTAATTATGTTCCATCAGGGAAACTCGCTTTTCTAAATCTGTTATTCAGTGTTGATTCAGTGAGGCTCAAGTGGACTGTTCCCCTCAACCTCTGGCGTGATATCGCCACTTAACTTTAAGATTATTTTCCCTGCAGTCGCGCCAACCCAAGAAAACCTTTCCTGACAACTTCCTGTTGTGTTTTGTTTTGTTTTTTGTGTGTGTCTTTTCCACAAAAGGATCAAGTCCCGTGAGCACCATTACCGCTGACCTCAAAGCCCGACAAAGCTCTTCTGAAGCAAACCAAACTGACCCCAACAACGGCAACGCAGCGAAAGGTGACCTAAGGTCGCTAAATTAGTATGTGCCAGATGAAAATGGTAATTTACCATGATATTCCTCTACAATGTTTGGTCAAGCACAAACGTTCCCTCCCCTGTTTGTCATGATAGCTCAGAGCACACTTGGCTGAGTCACAGGGGTTCAAACTAACAACTAGCCTTAAAGAAATGGAATTAAACATAGCCCGGTCTCCCCCTGAGAGCCTGCATGGTATTATAGCGCAGACCTATCTCGACATAAGGTCAAAGCTAAAGTTTCATGGTGGTTGATTTAACAAAGATGTGAGTAAAAAAAAAAAAAAAAAAGAAAAGTGGAACTGAGTTAATGGTGGATGTAAGAATATACAGCAGTGTAACTGAGGAACAACATGAAGAAAAACAGGGAATAAAATTAAATATTATGTCAATACAACTAACAATTGTGGTTTAAACAAACCCTTTGACACGCATTCATTTGCTTTCCTTCGCAGAGTCAGATGAGGAGGTCGATACAGCGACAGCTTTTAGCGGCCATCTTAGCTTAGCATAAAGACAAACAAGGTAACAAAAAAATCTCCCTACCTTTATCTTCAAAGCTCAAGGATAAACATATTATATATTATATCTGTTTCACCACAGCTTGTCATTTTTACTTTGATGAATGTGCGTATTTAAACAAGATATGACGAACTTTGCCACACTAACCATCTCGCTAATCTTAACGTTAAATTAAGTCAACCGGACGTTAGCTACAGCTTCATATTTAGCTGCAGAGACACCAGGGTGGTATCAGTCTTTCTTTCCTTTTCTTCCAGTTTATCTTTTAAATGACGTCTCTCGTCTTTATGCATTTAAAATTCTGCTGTGTCATAGCTGCACAGTCAGAACTTTTCACCGTTTCCTCTGGGTGACGGCTTTCAAAATTCAACAACCCACCATGTCAAAACTTCAATGCGACCATCTGGCACTTTGAGCCAGCGGATCATAGCTACTTCAGAGCATTTTCTTTTTTTCTTTTCTTTCTTTCTTTTTTTTTGTTGAAACTTTTTCAATCACTACTTAAGATGTCTGCTTTCAAAGGTCCCAGTGTAGGAGTGGAGGAAAAAAAATAGGCCCCAAAACCTTCCAACCCAGAGCCTCAAAACTTTCCATAAGAAGTTTACCCGCTAAGCCCATATCCCCATATCCGGCTACGGCATCAAACGACCTCATCAGACCCTCATTATCGGAAAAACAAGTAGCTTT
>JAOXYL010000113.1:8775540-8795168 GCA_028564955.1 Terapon puta
GTTTTTGTGGTATATGGAAGCTGCCATTTGAAAGCATGGCTGCCCTGAAGTGGCCATGAAAAAAGATAAATAACTGAAAGCTGCTCCAAGTTGTTGATGAATTCCTGTCAGCGACTGTGTATCTGTCTGCATGAGGATGACCTGGCAAACAATTTCAGAATGATCACCATTTCCATTTAGTTCATGCTGGGATAAGCTCCAACCTCCTGAGGGCCCTAAATAGGAATAAACAGGAAAACAATTTAGCGAAACTAGAAATTCGTATGTTCACGTCTCCAGCTTTCTCTGTCTGTCTCCCTATTTACCTTCACCTTAACATATCACAATATGGATTTTCCACCGAATGCTGTATACAATAAGTCAGCCGACAAACACAGAGGGCAAGTTCAAAGCAGTTTTAATCGCATTAAAAGTTTCCATACAGTCATTTACAAGTCTAAGCATTTCCATTGTTAAATTGCCATTTTCATTCTTATCTTCTCCATGCAGTGTCATCATGAATTAAACAGCAAACACAGACCATGAACACAAAGCCTATTTCCTTCCTGACAAACCCATACAAATTTAAAATCCATGGTTAATTACATGTTAACAGAACGAGTGGGATCCATTTTCCAGACCTTCCGGACCTTTTTGTTACGTAACTTGAAAGTTTCTCACTGTACCCAGTGCCAATCATCTCAGGGTATCTCTGCATAAAACAGACATGGGCGGTTCTCCTCAAAGTGGCGTTTTTCTTAATTTCCTCTATTGAATCCCTGGTTTGCTCGGGACGGGCCTCATAATAACGGCTTGGCGTGCCTCATGTTATTTGCGCAGGTTCGGCCCAAGTTGGCCCCCTGCAAGAGCAGATCGGAGAGCCGGTCCAGGCCGAGGCAGGTGGTGAGGGGGCTGATGAGGCCGTAGAGACTGCCAAAGGTCATGGCGAGGGGCCAGCCGATGCACAGCAGAACCAACAGCCAGATGAGGCACCAGAAACACCCCCCGCAGCTGGCCATCCTAGTCTGAGAGGGAGAGAGGAGGATGAGAGCGGCTAATCAAAGTGGACATCGGTGCGTTTTGCAAAGCCAAACGCTCCCACGTGAGCGAAGCAGACGGTGCTAACTGATCACTGGACTTTGGGCTGAAGTCCGTCAGAAGTGCACCATGGGATCGCGAAGGACAGCGCACCAGCGACCACAATAGCATCAGAGCGTGTTCCTGGGAGCGACAGCGTCTCTTCAGTGATGATGGGAGATTATCAGATTGAAATGTGCCCTGTTGATGATCTGGATGTACTTGTCAGGATTAGGCAATGGCATTCACGAAGCATATAAGATAAGCTGGCAACCTCGAGCAGTAGCCACCGGGCTTGCCTGCCCGTTGAGGTCAGCAGGCCGCCCACTTACACGTTGTCGAGGACCGGCGCTGGCACATTAGTCACCCGCTAATAGCAGATCAGCGGAGATCATGCATAACTTTGGTAATGAGCATTACTTTATCTGTCAACGCCGATAACTAACGGCGGCCAGGAGTATGACGTGCTGCTATTCTGAGCCATAAAAATGCCTGTTGTTTTATCCGTGATGAAAAACGGCTAAGTGGATTGCTGTGTGATGTGTGATCTCCCTCTTACCTGATGGTTTATGCAAAGTGTAGTGGCAAACGTGGGGAGACCTTTTCCTACAACAGAATAATATTTCACCAAGAAATTTCGCATTAAGAGAGGAGCTTTTTGGGTGTGTGTGTTCAAATCCACCAGAAAAATCTGCCCGAGGCCCCAGCCTTGAAGTGGAGATTGTAGAACTGATGGTTTTATGAGTGTGAAAGTGTTGTGTGCTGTCAGACTGATTCCCTAAGCTTGTTTTTAGCTTTAAGACACAATGGTCAGATCCTTCTTCCCCTCCGGGCACGACTGCCTTGGCTCTATGTGATGTGTAATTTCCTGTTGTGACACCACTGCCACGTAGGATTGACCAACAAATTACGCAATTTAACACGAGCGTGTCCCATGGTGGATCCCGTGCTTTTGAGAAATGCCTTCACATTAAAAGCAGAAAAAAAAGCACTAGCCATTAAATCATATTATTCAAAGACTAGAATAACTTTGCATGATTGGACCCTGACCTCTGACTTTTTCTCTACTGTACTTCTTCCTCTTGTGCCTTTAAATATTTAAATATATATAGGAAAAAAAACGCCTCCTCAGATTTAAAAAAATATATAAAACAAACGTGCTGCAAAATACACTTTATGTGGCACATTACAAGTCAGTATATGGAGAATAAAAACACACCATCTCTGCACATGACCTAATGCACATTCACATTTTTACTGCATGCCGTTAGTCTCTCTCTGACATACCAGCCCGTAGCAAAGGTTAGAAGTAATAGTAGCTATTAACCTAATGAATACCTGCCGTGTGAGTATAAAAGACATGTTCACCTTCAGCAGAGAAACGTTGTGGAGGAAGAGAGTTCCTGATCTGCTCCTTGCTCGCTGCTACTCCGTCCACTCTCGGAGACGCTGTGCGCGAGCGGTCGCCACTTCCCACCAGTTAGATTTAATTTACCACAACAAGGTACCACAGCCTACTGAATTCTCAAGGAAGCACAAAGTTTCTCAAGCAAATGGAAGGATCTTCGGGGGGAGGGGGGAGGATATTACACAGTGCAGACATTCATGTGACTCAAGAAAACGTGTGCTCGCTGTCATGGGTTTGGGGCAGACGCAGCAACGAAAAATTCTGCTGTGGTAATAGTTGTTCATACAGTACAGGTCATGAGATCTTGCAGCATCATGTGATTCAGATACAGTATATTGGTCTTTGTCATTTGGGCTCTGTGCCAAAACTGTTGTCAGTAATTCGCAGGCGCAGCCTCAGCCGACAGATTATCTCCCTTATCTAACCTCCCATTCTAATCCCTTCCTCAGCCTACTACTCCAAAAAACAATCGAATCGGTGCGCTCTGCTCTCAGGAGATGAAAAGAAAAAAAACAAAACAAAACACACCAGTGCACTTGAGTGAATGCAGAGAATCCGTCTACCCACATCTATCAACACATGGTTCTCCATCAGGTCCTCAGACCGGCCCAGGCAAGAGCAGCTGTGCAGCTGACCTGTTCCCTCAGCCTGCCCGAGGTATGATGTAACAACAACCAACCTCTGGTGCATGATAATGAATGAATTTCCAGTCTGTGTTTTTGCCTGCAGGGCTGTGGACTGCGTTAACCTCATCATTTTAAGTGGGCTCGCGCTTAAGTTATCGAGACCTGTGTTGGAACTTGGCTTTCGGATGTCTGTTTTCACGTCTTGATTTTATTTATCTGTTTTTGCGCTTGAATTTTGTTCGTCAACCCTCAACACTGATCCAGCTGATGCGAACTATTCCGCAGTGCTCCGTGCTGTTAGTACTCCACACAAAGTTATGAATGGCAGAGGATTTTAAGGCTCGCTGGTTGAGTGACTGTGTACGTCCAGGGGGCGAGCTGAAATCCCCCAGCATGCACACTGGCCCTTGGGTGAAGTGACTGACCTACAAACGCAGCTTAGTCGCAGCTTGTGTAGCTGGTATGGGGTGAGCCAATCAGATTTCAGCTGTTCTTAGAGCAGAGGAGGGAAGCAGATGAATGGATGGAAGTATCATGACAGAGAGATTTTAACAAGGCTTAAACATGTTGACTATACAGTGTATTTGTCTGTCAATGTGTGCGTGTGAGAGGGATATAGATTAGAGTCTCTTAAAGAGTATTATGAGCTCTGGTGGGTGCACATATAGTGACATATATCACAGACAATGAGGTTTTTTTTTTTTTTCCTTTAATACAAAAGCACTGATGGTTACAAAATCAAATGTTCTAGAAAAGTGAGTGAAACATTATCACCAGGAACTCCTTTCAGTAGAAAACTAATTCAGAATCACTGACCCCGGACTAATCTTTACTGCAGGGACAGTCCACTTGGTCCCCTAAATAACTGAGGCCATTAATTAGACATTAGTCCCACATGTGGATGCTCTACTGCCCTTGCTCCTCTCCACTGTCCTCCCCGTCGCTGTCACTGTCTCTGCCGGGATGCTCTGGCATCTTAGCATGGTCCGCCGTGTCTTGGTTTTCTTTCTTCTCGCTGGTGTCCTCTGAGTTTGTCCCCGAGCTTGCCTCTCCTTCTGGGTTTTCCTGCTCCATGGGCGTCTCTTCCTGCGGTTCCCCCGAGCTAGCTGACGCTTCCTCGACCGCAGCATCTGCCTCGGTTTGCTGCGGAGGCAGGGCCAGTTTCTGCTGCTGCTGCTGCTGCTGCTGAGAAGCCGAAGGGAAGAGGAAAGGGTTGAAATCGTGAAGGAAGAAATTTGCCACCTTTATTTTTATTATATTCCTTAATTTTTTTTTTACTATTTCTCTCTGTGCATAATACCATAATTGCCTTATTCAGATAGCACAAAAGAGAGCACTGAATTTTACTGAATGTAGTGTAAAAAAATCACTAGACTGTGAGCTCCACTCTTAATATGCTTGGCTTGTGGCCTGTTAATTCTCCACATGCACGAGTACTACAACAATTCTCTTACATCTGACCTATTTAGCATGCTGCATTAAAGTTTAAAGGTTAAAAATACCAAAACAGCGACAGATGCCGACAGATTTTAGCACTGCCTCAATGCCTAATGTCACAATACTTAAAAATAAAAACAGACCTGTTTGCATAATGTTAGTAAAAGTACCAGTTTTAGGTTGATTCATCAAAAGAGGATGATATCAATCAAAGAAAACAGCAGTACTGCGCTTTTACCTGTCTGTACTTCTGGGAGTTCTGGATCATCTGCATGTACATATTGTACACCAAGTTGGCCATCTCTGGCATGTTCTTGATGGTTTGGTCTGGCTGTCCAGAAGCATCTCTCTGAGGGAAGGAAACAAAAGAATAACAGAGAGAGAGGTTGTTTTGAATCCAAGATGTGATGTGAAAGGAATGACAATACAGAATTATCACCTCCTTAAAATTCTTTCAGGCACCACCTGGTCGACTGCTGACCCGATGCCAATGTGAAGGGAAATTACAATTCACCTGCCCACTACCTGCTTGTTATTTGAAAGCAAATTTCTCACTTGCTGCCTCAAGTGATCAAAAGGAGTCGAAGATGCGGAGTTTATAATTTGACGGTATTAGTATGCAGACAGAGTCTTACTGCCTAAACTGAGGAGTGAGGCGAGCAGAATGTTCAATCTGATGGGCTGTTACCTTCTAAATACGGGGACGATGCTCACAGAGGCCCTTTGGGTTTCATGTCAAAGTGAATCCACTGATGGCTCCAGTACTGTAAAACTTAACTGTGCGTGGTTTTATTGCTGTAAGACTATCAGTAAAAACATCAGGGCGTTAATGTGATTGAGTGTGATTAGACTTCCAGCTTTACCGTCTGTCTGATACTATCTCACAGTGCTGTAAATGTGTACATGTCCATATGGAGCATTAAGCAGCAGTGTTATCCTTTATTTTTATAAGTACTTCTATATCAGCGCTGTTTAGTACCTGTGACAGTTCTGGTGGCGTGCGCGACTTTTAATCTGCATCTTCATGTACGCAGTGTAAGGATTTACTGACTGCAGATAGACGGGCTAAGCAGGGGCCGCATGTGTGTGCCCAAAAGAGCTGTCCCCCATGGGGATGAACACTCTAGAGTCAGAGGAAGTGTCAGAGGCTGTGGGGTATTTTAGACACCCCTGTTGCCACACACGCCAGTCAGCGAGATGCAGTGACCAGACAACAGCCGTCTCATGCTGGCCTGGCGGGATTTGGGAGAGTGGTTTTGCCTTTTGACCTTCGGCGGATAATTATAGCCATGCCAGTGTTTCCCGTGCTTACAGATAGCCCCCGCAGAATGCTGCTAAGAGACCGCGGCCTAAGGGTAAAGCTGCAGTAAGACTTGGGACCTGTGGGGACCAAAGGGAATGAAGATGCCATTCAGACTATAAAGGCAGGATTAAACAGTCAGGGGGCTGCGGAAGTGTGTCGGAGGGTGCAACAGTTGTGTGGAAATGGACATGAGGTGGTGTGCTGAGCTTTAAGGAACTGCTGTGTGTGTGAGTGTGAGTGTGTGCACGTACGGGCTGTTCCTGGCTGTAGTATTCGTGCGGTCTGATCTGCAGCTGCAGAGGTCTGGCAGTGAGCTGGTTGAATGCAGGAGTCAGCTCGAAGCAGTTTTGGAAGAGCGACACCCGCGCGAAGATGTACAAACCCAGCCTGGCTCTTGACATGGCCACCACCAGACGTCTCACATCCCTGCGGAGTGATAGGAGGGGGGAAAAAAAAAAGTTGAAAATTGGTTTGACACACAGGGAGGATAGACAAATAAAACCCCAAGAGAAGTGTCAGGGATGGGGGAGGAAAGTGTGAAATTGTAAGAGGAGAAGAAATCACGTGTAGGGGGCGAAAAACAAAAACTGATGTAAAAGGATCAAAGTGGAAGGATCGACTGAAGATTGTTAAGGAGGGAAAAGGCAGTGTGGTGTAGGCGGAGGAGGGGTTTAGTGAGGGATAAGCAGCAATAGGTGAGGAGGACAAATATAGAAGAGGGAAATAAAAGGAGTGAAAGGCAAATGGCAGGGATAAACAAGGCAGACAAAAAGAGAGAGAGAGGTGGGAAAGTACAAGGGAGGGCAGACAAGTTACTTTCTCTTGCCATCTGGTAGCATTACGAGATTAGAGATGGAGGAGTTGTTTCCTGCAGAATGGAGGAACCCTGCTTGGCTTGCTGTAGTAGCCAAAGTGGTTATTTACCTGTCCTATTTTAGAGGAATACCACTGAATGTCTACATCCCTGAGTTAAACAGCTGAATAATGTGCTTAACACTGCAACAAACGCATAGCAAGCCCAAACTTAACATATCATAAATTGTCATACATCATGTGTTGTACTCCATTATAGTTTAAGTTGTATACATTACGCATGGTGGAAAAGAGGCAGAAACTGTGCCCTTTCCATAAAGTGAGCCAATAAAAAAATGTGTGTACATTGGGGTGCCCTTCGATGTATTTAATTATGTAATAAATCTTTATATTGTGTGTTTTAGGTGTTTGGATGGGCAACCTAATGGAGCTGTGCGAAATATGACCATTTAGCTGGCCAATAAATCTTGGAGACAAAAGGGAAGTGGCTTATAGAAATCTACAGAGCGCTGAAAGAGGCAGAGCGTACGAGGGGGGAAAAAAAAGAAGTGCTTGGCTTACTCAAGCAGCTGTGGTGATTCTGAAAACAGTCTTGGGTTTGATGCACAGGCGTTTAGCACACGCCCATGTTTGTATGCATGCACATGCAGCCAGAAATGTGGAATATGTCCACCTGAGCACTTCATGAGATTAAGAGGATTAATCCTTGCAATATGCATGATGAGTTCCCATGAATATGTAGAATGGAGGGGGGGAGGCTTATGGAACCCACTCTGAAGGGTTTATCCGATAGGTTTATGTAAAATTACTACAAATTTCAAGCGAAACTTGAAACTTGAAAAACCACAACATTTCCACAGAGACAAACTACAACAGCGTGCAACCAATGAGCAGCGAGCTCTAGATGAGATGAACCAATCATGGAGCCTGATAGCCTGTGGACATGGCACTGCTGAGAGACGCCCACCTGGGTTGTGCAGTGACATGGCAGGGCAAAGTGGACAAAAAGTGTGTGTGTGTGTGTGTGTGTGTGCGCGTACACATGTCAGAGCGTGTCTGCATCTGAGTTTCCCTGTCAAAGAGTGTGCTTCTGCATGTGACCGTGCCTGTGCGTATCAGCAGGAATGCCTCCCCTGTCAAAGCAAGGGTCATCTCGTCATATGGTCAGCTGCGTCCCCCGTGGTTGTCACGGCAGCAGATTGCCATGAGGAGCGATGCAGGAAGAGGGGAGGAGAGCGCGGGAGGAGGTGAAGGATTGTGAGGTAAGGCTCGGTGGTATACCACAGTGATGCCAGCGTAGAAAAAACACAATGGGCAACGCAAGAATCTTTCATGAACCACCTGCTCTTTCAGCCACTCAGACGGCCATTCAGAAGTGTGAAGGACACCGAGATATGAATGAATAATAAGGCAGGTATGTCAGGAAGAAGCTGACTAGAAAAAAATAGGTTTACAGGCCTCTTAAGTTTAATGTTCTTAATAGAAATGCTCATCAAGGAGAACAGAAACTTGTAGATGGTAAACTCTTTCACCGGATATCTGGAGTGGTAGGACATTGTTATAGGAGCAACCTTGGGCAACCTTCCCACTCTGGGTGGGCTGAGAATGTGTGTAAGGCAGGATGCAATATCCAGTGTAAGACAAGATCAAATGAATGATACCGGGAGGAGAGCATCCACTGCCAGCAAGATAAAGCACCACTTTCTGTGGCCTGCTGCTCTTCCCACTCCCAGCTAGATCATCTTCATTGCTTCATCTGCGAGATGAAGACAGAACAAAATGGAGTTTTTGTGCGTCTTCCCTGGCCGCTAAAACTGACCACGCTTAAGGGTGGAGCATGTATCTATCTACAAAAGGAATGACTTATTATTTGCACTGGGGTTCCAATTTGCAGACTGTCCACTGTGAGGGGTGGGTGAACGTATTGGCGGGCAGGCTGCGATAAAGCTGGTGCGATTCCAGCGGCAGCCACCGTACATCACAGCCGGAGGCCAGCGTGGCAAGCTTAAGTACTGTGGAAGAGTTCAGCCTCAATTGTCTGGTATTAAAACGTGCAGCGTATTAAGTGTGGCAAGCTCGTCGGGATCTCGTGGCAGCCGCGGAGTGAAAGGCCATTTCGTAACAAATCAATTTGGTGAAATGAGGAAGGAGGCGGGAGCGAGGAGAAGAGTGGGCACCGAGATAAGGAGAGGGAGCTGGAGACTAAGAGCAGCATGTATAGTTGAGGGGATAGCGATGGGACGCGGCATGAAAGGGCATAAAACCTACCGCCGCAGTTTGGTTAACCATCACGCCTCTTAATGACTGTTATACGGTACGCCTTTGATCAGAGCAGAGCGCTTTGTTTCACAGTCTCACCCCAATCATCAGAGCACAATGGCATCTCTTAACCAGGACAAAAAAAGTAGAGTCAGCTCTGCAGAATCCTGTCCTGAAGCAGCCTTTATCCTCCCTGCCTCAAATTAAACTCATACATACTTCAAGACAGCCGCAGTGTTATTGTCGTTTCTTTTTCCTTTAGCAAACTTCATTCGGTGGTTACACATGACAACAGGAGAGAGCCTCCTGAGAGCTGCTGTCTCAAGAGAGTTAAGTGCCTACATTTTCTTGCTGTGTTGTTTCCCTGGAGCGTGTGTATCTAAAAAGGCGGAGATGTGACTGCGCGAGTGTTCTTCGGGAGAAGATTAGCTGCTAAAGGTGTCCATTTTGGGCCGGGCGAGGTTTTCTGCTTAGCCTGCATTGGAGTAATTACCTCAGGTGTCCCACGGCTTTGGTGCGCACCAGCGAGAGGATGATGTAGTCGTTCTGCTGACCCTGGAACCTGTCCACTGTTGTCACCTGCAGACACACAAGCATATTCATTATGGAACAAATACATGTACACAAATGCACACAAAAAATACCAAAACATATACTGACTAAGCTGTGGCAGCTGATGTATTTTGCAAATTAAATGAGTGTGGGACTTAGCTGAAATGTTTAGAAACATGAGCCTGACTGCTTTCCGTCTTAAATTCCTTTTTTTTCTCTTTATTTTTAATGGCGGGTTGGAGGGGTGAACGATGGCGCCTGTGTTTTCTTGTTATTGCTGTTATCGCTGCGGGCCACATGGGCAGCCAGCGAGGGCTAATACGGCTTAGAGGGCATTTGCCTCCACTAGCCTCTTACCTGGGCCCCTGAGACTCAGGGCCGAGGTACCGGGGGCCGCGGTGCTTGACTGGATCGCAGATTATTTCAGGGAGACACAGAATAGAGGGAAAGTGGCTTCCTCTCTTTCTTTCCCAAGCAAAAGGAAACTCTTGTCAGCCAATTTGCTTTTATGCCCTGGTAATCCTGTCTTCCCAAGAAGCGTACTTATTCCAGTACACGAAGAACAGAGCTGTGTTTTCACTTTGTCAGTGCTGTTAGACCTTACATAATAAAGACAACACACTGCACTTGGAACTTGATACAAAGCAGGAGAATTGATGAGAGGCAGCCCAGAAAAATCTGAAGCCACCATACATACAGTCCGAGCTGGACTGCAGTTAAAAACCCATGGCAGTGTTTAAGAGTGTATAGTTGGCGCCTCATTTTCCCCCCATCAATAATGTAACATGATTCATGTACATTTCTATAGATTGGACTGGTATGAAGCTCTTCCAGTTGAATCATCAGTGTGTGAAAAACTGCCTTAAAAAAAAATCTTGTTCTTTGATAAAAAGCCAAAGATACAAATATCCAGTCGCTGAGCTTGACATTTTGTACATGTGCCAATAATGGTGGAAGTTAAATATTATGGTGTTGTGGAAAAGGACACAAATTCAACTATGAAGAATTCTACATTTGCTCTGCTGTGATTTGGGCCTTTAATTCTCCATAGCAGCTGAGGCTCATTGCTACTGTCCGCTATGCCACCTTATGGGGAAAAAAAAATAAAAAAAAAGTTCCTCAGAAAAAAGCTGAAATGATTAAAACTGATACCACAAATGAATTGAATTATCTCTTCATTCCAGATGAGCATGTATATTAGGTAACATTGAGGATAACATATATGAAATAAGAAACAGAACAGAGAGAGAGAGAGAGAGAGAGGAAAAAAAATACTTCTGAGACCAGCATCTCCGTTCACTTGGTAATGGTAAAGGCAACCCGGTCAGAAGGAATAATGTTCGCCTAAACTCATATAAAGTAACGCTGCATGTAAAGAGAGGTTACATAAACAAAACAGGCCAAGTCCTTATTTACAGTTACTGTAAAAAAAATGCTACTATATTGTTAAATAGGCTATATGGTGAGAAATCTAAAGCCCAGCAGAAAGAGGTTTGCCTTTCCTCTATAGATCCACCCTCTACACTGGATCAATAGGACATCAGCTACAATTGAGAAGCCACACAGGTCCTGGACTACAGAAACCGACCTATCAACCAGCCATGTTGAATAAATCAGCCTGTGGTTGCGGTCACCTCCTTTTCGCAAATGCAACCTTCACCGATCCTGGAACTCCCTTTGCCAAAACCCCTTCAAAACCCCTTTTGGCTAACAGGGAGTGTGCGGGGAGAGCGTCCGAATGTGTGAAAGAGGGGGAATATGGGGCCAACGATGGAGTAGGCCGACATTTATTTACGTCTCGCTGTTGCCATGTAGAACAGGTGCAGCACCAGGGGCAACAATATGTCGGTTTTACAATAGCACGAGGTGTCGCAGGCTGTATGTCGGGGTGGAAAGTAAAAGTCCAACAGCCGTCCCGCGCACGCACGCACATGCTCGTACAAATGCGGCGACACGCGGGTGCAAGACAGCGCGGCGTTTGTCGAAGTGGCCTGTAACTCTTGGACCTGAGAGGGACCGTAATGAGCACGGTTTAAACTGAAACAGAGCGAGTTGTTTAGTAGAGACGGGGTGCTAAAGAGAGGGAGTTATTCTTAGCCCACAGACAGTGACAGCGAAGCCCGGATACAGAATCTCCCCAAGGCGTAGCATTTTGCATGGTGTTTAGTTATTTATGAGAAATCTTCCAGGGAGTGAATTACAGAGGTCATGTCATTGTGGCACATGCATGTCTGTGGTAACAGGGAGGCACACAAATGCACTAATGTTGGTACTGCTAATAGAAGCGATCTGACTGAAAAACAATTTCCTTCCATCTTGACCTCCTTCTACTCAATGTCATAAAGACGTGCTGTCTCTCAGCTGATGGTCAAGTGGGGTTCTCTCCTCTCTTTTGTCTTTGCTACTCATTCTACCCGCCCTGCTATGTCTTGTTTGTAGCAATTACGCCCTGGAATGTGCAGGACCGGATGATTCAATTTTTCACAAGAGACTCTGAGGGACATGGTTAACAGTGTTTGTGCGCCTTCGTATCCACATGCAGAGAGGATTCAGTGTCTGTCGGAAAAACAGAAAATGCATGTTGCATGGTCTTGGTCACACTGCAGGACTCGCTTTTCTGTTGTTAGAGGGCTCTCAGAAAACGAAGGAAATCCACAGGAGGGATGTGGGGAAAGTGTGTGTGTGTTTGTGGAGAGGGATGCAGAATGTGAACGCGAGGCTTAAACATCTCACTTTCTGTTGCTTCGTTGGCTTTGTTGTCGGGGTGAGATTCGGGCGAGGAGAACAGATGTAATGAAACCTTTGCAGTTCTGATTAGTGACCTGGATGATTAAATACCATCCTTGAAAAAAGAAAAAAAAAGAAGCACCAGCAGAAAAGGAACTCAAATGAATTTTGTTTGTAAAAAATAAAAAACAAAAAAATCACAGAGTAAACTAAAACACCAACATCATTAAAGATGCATCAGCCACATGAATATGTATGCCAAATGTTGTGAGAGTCAGTCGACGGTTTAAACCAATGTGTTTATGTGAGTATGGGGCTGTGGCTGGCCTTCTTTTTGCTGTGATTAAAGTCATTACAATAAAAAAGGGCTGGCTCTTGACATCTGCTTGGTTTTAGCGACCGTGACATATTGTCAGACGCACAGTGGACCCCGATGCTCAGCGCCGTGACCTTTCAGCTGCTCAGCACTTTCCCACATGAGCCCCGTCTTTCCTTTTTTCCCCACCTCTCCCCTTTCTCTTTCTAGCCGTCTTACTTCTCAGCAAATGTAACAGCCTGTCGCCCCGGTCACTTCATTGCTGGACACGCACACTGACTGACCACAAGCACGCTTTATGTCTTGACGGCGCGGGACGTTCGACATGACCAAGCACAAATCCCGGCTAGCTGTCAGAACATGCCACAGACTTGGAAACAAAAGCGACGAGGTAGCGTTGCGCAGCATAAAATGCAGACACAACATCAGAGGATCACTAAACACGCCGAACCTGCAGGCAGTGGAATGCACCGTGTGTACAAAAACATTAGAGAGCCACTGCCTGCCTGCTTGTTGAACAATTAACAAACAAAAATATGCTGCAATTAGTGTCTGTGCCTTCACATGTTAACGTCTGGTGATGTTCCATTTTTTTCATGCTGTCAGCAAATCCCACAAGGAGAGCAAAATCAACAATAAAATAGTCCCACTAACAAAGCTGGAAACAGCTTGTTTATCTGTGCCAAATGCGCCTTCTCCTCTTGTTTGAGTAACACGGGCTGAATGCTAGTGTTTAGTAGTTTTAGGAAATTATTTAGCCTTTTTGAATAAACCATTTTAAAAGGCCAGGTATATCTGTGAGCTATTTTTGAACTAACAGTAGATTTACACGTCACACTGGAGAATCAGAAAGTAGAAGAAAGAGAACATTGTTGGTCTTTCAATGATATTTGTTGATAATAGGAAAAAAACATCAGCTTTATTTTTTATTATTATATATTATTTTATTTTTAAATATTTATTTATTATTTTAGTCATAAAATGTCAAAAAGATTAAGATAATTATTTTTTTTCTCTTATATGTTTGGGCTGGTATATTGTTTGCATTCACTTTATTACCATGGTATCAACATATATTTCTGGAATTCCAAAACCAGCTTGCTTATAACTCAACAACATGTTGAGGCATGCTGACCGTCTGCCACTGTGGCACAATGACACCAGTGATGTCATTTTCACTCCCATCCTGTCCTTGACATTGTACAGCGTGTGAAAGGCCGAAAGAAAACAAAGTAAGGTAAGAGAACGTTTGTGGGGAAAGGAATGGAGAGAGAGACAGAGAGGAAGAAATAACCTGAGGCGTGCAGGTAAAAGCATTTATCAGTACAAACAGAAATTGGGGAGACTGGAGAAAATGGGCTGCTGACTTAACACAGGGTGCAGGAAGAAAAGAAAGAGAGACGAGAGGAGCTGGGGGAAATACTGCGGGCGATATGAAAACAATCTAACTGAATCCTTTCGGGATGAACACGGCACTGATTTTACACCCCCACTCAAAGTATGCTCATTTAAATCCTTTCCTCTACACACTCACACACACTTACACACACCTCAGTGAGTCTGATTTGCAGAGGTATGCAGTGGGCTGGTATGTAAACTGGCCGGGACAGAGGGCACAAAGTGTCCTGCTCTATTTGGGTCTTATGACCTGCAGGACTGCTGATGGTCTCATGATTTGATTGAGCAGGACAATGAAGGCCAGGGTGGAAAAAAAAAGGGAGAGAGACTCTTTTGCTTTGCCTACAACAGCACAAAAAAAAGTGAATCCTGAACCTACTTGAGTTAGTTCATTACTTTTTCAGCCTACAAGTATCAGGCAGATCAACTAAATTCAGGGAGATGAGCGTATGTCACCCTTCAAGGATAGGGACAGTTGTGAAAGCTTGTAGTTAAAATGTACAAACCTACTTAAAATTTCACAGCGGTAGAGGGGAAAGACTGTGAGTGTTTGTGGTAATGGGAGGCAGTAACAGTAAAAGCCTTTCCTTTCGAGAAGTGAGAGCTGTGAATCTCTCGCTCGGTGCAACAGAGTAAAGAAGGTTGTGAAGGTGTGAAGAAGCGGTGCTGATGTGCATGTTGTGTGTGCTGCGAATATTCCTACTTTCCTACTCAACTAATCCGAGTCCTACACACATATACAGGAGGTGAAAACGTGTCTGTTGGGACATGGATTCAGTCCTGACAGGAGAGAAGAAGCATGTCACCCTTTGGTGATATCGGGAGTGTGGACAGTTCACGCATGTGGGATTAGCTGTGTTTCAGTGTTAGAGCGCTACATGAAATGTGTAACTGACAACAATTAATTACTGTGCTTTAACTGAGTCAGATGTGGAAGGAAGGAATATGCACACTGTTGTAGTAAAGACCATTTCCTTGCAGATCAAAAGTCAGAATGTATGTAATGTATAGAAATTAAACTGAACAGACCTTACTTATAATAATCTACAGTAATGCTGCTAAGAAAAATCTCTGTATGCTGATGTGACTTTTATTTTTTAAATTTACATTAACATACCATTTTGATTTATATTACCCTGTTATATCACAAGATGCATAAGTACATTTTTCTCTGATTTAATTTACAATTCACGAAAGAGATAATTCTCTTTATGAAATACTTTCTTTACATGGGAACTCTTATAAAAAACAATAATAAAATCATTGAAATGCGAATGTGTGCACTGTTCACTCTGATGCACAAGTGTCCTTACCTTGTTAGGCTGAGCAAAGAAGGGATTGCCGGCACAACGCTGGTTGATGACATCTCGGATCAGATGCTTTTGTCCATTGTAGGTGGTGAGGATGCTAATGCGGTCAGCAGGGTATCCCAGCAGACGCATGTACATGTACAAAGCTACTGAATACTCTGCCTCTGCCAGGTTCTTCACGGGAAAAGAGAGAAAGGAGGGGATTAGTTTTGATGATTCATTATTAACTGTTACCTATTCAATACTTTACAAGTTACATTTAAAAAAAGGATTTTTTGTTGTGAATCAAAGCCTTGAAATAAGACGAATGTCCCAGTTACAGATATCTCTTCTTATCAGCACACCCAAGACTGTGAGCTGTGTGTGACACCTTGCTGTTCTTATTCTCCTGTACTTCAACATCTTGCTCTGGCTCTTTCTCGCCTGTCAAGTGTTTAACTTTTCAGCCAGATAAAAGCCCACTCATTCGCGCATGAGTAGCCATCTGATTTGGGCTGGAATTAATTGCCTCAGACAGAGCTCAACACCACCACTAGCCAGGCTGGGACATAATGTCCCAATCTAAGATCCCCTCACAGAGACGAGGAGGGTGAGTGGCATATTTCGACTGTGGCTTTGATATTCACTAGCTGGGGAAAAGCTGATTGTGGTTTTAGAAGTGTGACAAAAAGCTGCATCATCAAAAGTGTCATTACTGATGGCAGAATGTTATTATAGTGACTGCCACATTTACATTTTAACTAGGAAAGACATTTTTAAATACAACTGCTGCTTGTTGTTTCTAGATTGCATACAAAGATGATTGATACAGGAGCATTCAGTCTTTTAAATATACACTTTATATATATTTATATATTTAACACATGCATTTACACATCACCAACTCCAAATTTCCAGGGCCCACAGGGACGACCTCATAAGAGCATTTCCTCCTCATGTGACTAAATGTAAAGGCCAGCACTGGATACACCATTCACCTACTTTACAATCAACAAATTCCTCAGCATGTGAATGTGCATCCTGACTCCAGGGCAATATTCTGCCCTTCAAATGTGACCAAAAAAAAAAAGCCAAGAGTATGCATTATTCATCCAGTTTCAATTAAGCCAGGACTGCAGCCTCACATCTTTGATAATAATTTATGCAGCTTTATCAACAGTTCCTGATCCAGCTGCACTGGAGTCAACACATCAAAAACAGTGACGCCCTTTGTTCTTCCTCCCCTGTTACCTGTCTCCAAATGGCACAAATTCATAAATTTAATGACCAGGCCATGTTTTTTTTTTAATGATGGAGATGCTACATATGCAAGTTTGGCGGTGAATGTAGGTGTGAGCTGGTGGTTTTAAAAATGGAAAATACTCAACATTACCAACAAAATGCTGAAAATCACAACCTCTGATATAATTCAACATTTTCTACATGTCGGTGATAAAACACAGGAGGGTGATGCCCTGTGACTTCATTGTTCTGGTTGTACGCTTACTGTTATGTCCTATCCAAACATCACAGGGAACTGGGATACATCATATTAAAGAGGTAAAGACCCTCCTTTCATTTGTTGTTTACAATAAGCTTGTTTCTCTTAACTTCCCCTTTCAGTAGTACATCTAAATCCATAAAAAACTGAAGAAATAGATTTACTGTTTGGCTGCAGAGAAAAAAGATCACAAGAACCATAAAAGCGCGCAGGCGCACACATACATGGAGAGTAATATCCATGGAGAGACGTAGCATTTCCAGCTCTGCCTACATAATATATCAATATATATAATACATTAATACCTTAATAAATAAATGCAAAAATGTGATCTAATGCCCTAACACCCCAGAGAACGTCAACCATAACAAGGTCAGGCGTTTGAGGACTGATGAACTGATGGAAAGGATGGGGGGATGAAACGGGGACAGAGACCAAGCAGGAGGTGAGAGAGGCTGGCACATTGTGGTTTAGAGGTAACAAGAGGTATAAATCTACCTGAGAGTAAAGCCCACAAGGCTTTTTGCTCTTATGTAATCTAAAATGTAGCTTGTGAAGCAGAAAAGCCCAGACTAACAAGTCCAGCGGCTGAGAAAAGCCATTTTCTAACAACCCAAGATGTGGATTTAGATAAGCACCTTACCCTTTATGAGCCATTTGACAACTTGGGCAGTGCTATCAACGGGCTGAGATTTTATGTGGAAAGTGCTTTAACAAATGAAGCGAACGAGGAGTGTCTGAGTGCACGAACACGTGCTTGTGTATATGACGGGTGCACGGCTCCTGTGTAAGTGCAACGCCGGGCAGTAGCAGTGTTTGTTCAGCTGTGGCGGACATTCAGCACGGACTGGATACAATTGCTTCTCTAGTGTCCAATTTATCCCTCCTGGTTCCTCGGAAAGTGCATCCATTTATGTGTGTGTGTACGCGTGTGTGTGTGTGCGTGCATGTCAGGCATAGTGAGTGATACTGGCAATTCCCTTGAGGAGCCTGAAAATGGCAACAGGCAAATGGAGTTGAGGTTCATGTGACCTGGTGCCTCGAGAGGCGCACATGGTCTGGATTTAAGAACAATAAGAAGCTTCAGGGACCTGAACACACACAGTAACATTTAAGAGATATGTTCAAATTTATGAGCAAATCAGTGCCTTATAATTTGTGTAATTACTAATTAGGACCTACTGAATCATCAATTTACTTCTTCTTTAAATCAAGTGCTGCAGGCTGTTTGACCATTACAAGCCCTGTTTTGTCCTGGAAACTGCAGTTTGTTGTAAAAGATCTCATATCTGAAAAAACTATTCCGGCTTTTAGCTCCCTTTCCTGTTTAAAAATGGCCAGGTTTTCATGACCACTGAATAATCCAGGTATAATTGTTGATGTTACATTTCCCAAAAGTTCTAATACCTAAAATGTCATATTAGATAGATTTGCTATCACATTTAATGGCAAACTATTGGCTCCTGTGCTGGTGTACTGCCAAAGTAGACATGTTTTTTTTTTTCTTTTTTTTTTTTAAAGCACTCCTATCAGCCTCACCCTCCACCCACACACAGTCTTGAGAGTACCAGCAATGTCATGATGAAACACAATCTCGCTCCTACTGTGAAGGACAAACCCACTGGTCTGTTCTGGGCAGCCAGTGTTAGCTGCAGACTAAGCAGTGTTATGAATATATCATATGGACCGGTGACTAAACCATTAAAATTTAAAAATGAATGAACTGCTGTACAACAACCAATCCAGACGAAATGGAGGCTGGGGAGGAACACAGCTCTCTGCTCTGGTGGAAATAAGTGTTTAAGAGCGTGTGTGTGTGTGTGAAGTGTAAATTGTGCTTGGCCCATTTCTGCTGTTCCAACATTGTGTATGTACCTGCTCTACGGATATACTAAATACTGGCGTGGTATACTGAGTGTTCCTCCAAACTGAAGTAATACATGGGTCTGTGCAGGTTCATGCTATAGGCAGTGGGGTCTTTACATTTTGCAATATCCAATATCCAGTTCTTGTTTTCTTTTAGTTAGCTTTCACTTAAACAGTTTTTATATTTACCAGAAATGGCTAACTTTAGTTGATTTGTATTATTATTTTAGTATTAGTGAGTTTTAATTTTGCTGCAAAAAGTAAGGTTTGAGTGTGTAATAACTGGTAGGCAGGCACGCAAACAGTATTTCTGATGTACTGCATCCAACAACACTTGTGCTGTGTGTGCTTTTATGCTCTGTCAGGCATATTACTACTGACCTGGTAGAAGTAAGGGTTGGGCTCGGATTCGCCCACCCCATTGAAGTCCTCCACGTTAATCAGCTGGAAGTCAAAGGTTAGTCCGGGGTTGGGCACCTGGAACTCCGGCAGCTGCTGGACATGAGGCAGGTTTCCCAGGTGTTTGTAGCGCCAGTTGTACAGGTTACACAGGCTGCGGGGCAGAGAGATAGAAACGCATTAAGTCACACTGCTGTTGCGTCCTTTCTGTGAGGTGACAGCAGTAATCAGTAAGACAATGCATTGACTCCAGATTTATGCTCTCCCCAGGGTGACCCACCTTGCCCGTGCACGGCCCTGTGCGTCCAGATCGATGGTCGGCACTCCCAGGCGCACAAACCGGGTGAAGAGAGACTGCTCCATGTTGGAGTACTTCTGGAAGGCCATGTTCTTGATAACAGGGGGCAACTGGTGGTGGTCTCCAATCATGATCCAACGCTTCAGCCTGCTGTAGCCATCCTCTGGGTTCTGTACAGAGGGGAAGGCAGAAAAAATAAGTGATAATGCCTAACCTAGGTCCATCATGTGTAATCCCAGAACACTACAACAGCTACTTCATGTTATCCAACTTTATTGAATTTTCTTTTGTCTAATGACTTGATAACATCATATAGTGTACATAAAATCAGATCTTCAGCAAAGAATATAATTTAAGTATAGGAGGGACGTGAAGCATGA
>JAOXYL010000113.1:8861638-8874500 GCA_028564955.1 Terapon puta
ACACACACAGACAGACACATATAAATACACATTCAAGCATGCATGTCAGCACGTGCATGTTTCACCATAAATGAATCTCACCGTGGCCCCGCTGACAACTAAGGTCACAATCTGATGTAAATTCTTGCTGGTTGTCTTCAGCTTGATCAGCATATTCCACCTCCTCAGTCATCTTGTCAATGGCGCTCTGGCAAGGACAACTACCATGGGGCAAAGCTCTCGCCACCGCATCCTGCAATAAAGCACCACAGGGAATACATCAGGCCAAACGCCCACCAAAGAGCACTGAGCCTTTTGCAAAGACAGACAAAATGCCGTATAATTAGCCAGCCTTTTCAAATAACCCACCAAGCGGGCTGTGTGTGTCAGTCTTTTGTGACAAGGGCCCAGACACACATAACTTCAAGGTGAATGAATATGAAACAACATGCTAACATATTCGCGGTTCGGGCGAATAGGGAGTGGTGTTTTCTGATACTGTAGATTCAATCATGCCGGCTGTCAGTCAAAACTCACGACTGGATGGGTGAGACATGTTTGGGATTTCAGCATTTCTTTTCTTTTTTTCCCTCCTGTTTACTTATACTTTGCCTCTACACTCCTTTAAATAACAAATCATTAGCATTCTCTAAGGCATACATTTTACCTGCCAAATCCTGCTGGGGCGTTGCGCATTTAAATACATATTTCATATTTCCTCAACACCCCCCCTTCATCCTGCCCAACACTCATTCACCCCCCTCATCTGCTGTCAACTGCATTAGGCCATATGATAATCAAATTAATTATACTTCAGCCCCTCTCTCCTGGCCAGCATGAAAAATAGCTTGACTAGCATTAACGGAGGGCAAATGATGGTGGTCCATCCCCACCCCCTGAGCCCGGTGCAGTTTCCTCTAGTGCTGGTGTCACCGCAGATCTGTCACCCTGACGAGAAGAGCTTCAGAAGGCTGAACCAGGGCAGGTTCTCCCCTGGTTGCCCCCACCCCCCGCCCCCCACCCTTCTCTCCCCTCCCTTTGCAAGCCCTGGATCTCCCTGCTCTTCCCCCAGCAACCTAGGGGGGGCTACAGGGGCTGTGGGAGCGCGTGTGTGTTTGTGCGATGAGGGGTGCGGGGAGTGAAAAAAATATATAGCTGTAGGGAGTGAGGCTGCAGGGTCACGAAGGTTGTGGGATGGGGGTATGTTTTCTGTCCATAACAGTCCCAGCCCCCACCCACCCAACATGCAGATACACACGCACATACACACACAGAAGGCTGCAAACAGGATCTCGCGCACACTTTTGCACACGAACGGACACAAAATCAAACCCGTTATTGTGCGATGTGCAAAGAAACACACGTGCAAATCACATGCTTTACCCCGGAGACATGTTGAGCTACATGCGAGTAGCATCCCTCAGCGTTACTCATCGACTCTCTGCATGCAAGCAGCACTTCCTGTCGCCAGGAATGCTCATCAGCCGGTAGGTGTCTTATGAGGCCAGACAATTTGAACCACAGTAATTTCAAGTACATAGAAATTAGGTCATTGTTTCTATCTAGAGAATTTCTGACAATAACTTAGGGATTACAGAGTTGTCTGTTCTTTCAGGGAAAGTGAAGTGTCACCCTTCTTGTCTGTGAAGCCCCCATTCGGCTCCATCTAATATACCAAAAGCCAATTCCTACTGCCTCCGCGCAACCCCCGCCTGTGTCCGCTTAGCCAGCTACCTGAATGCAAAGCGCCTTAATGTGAGCAGACATGTTTATTAAGCTGGGCCTAGTTTCAGGCTGCAGTGAATATTGCAGACGTCAAAGTAGGCCATGTGGGGCTAGAGGAGAGAGAGCGAGGGATGAAGGGAGAGACCGAGAGCAAGAGTGTGTGCGCGGGTGCGCGTGCAAGAGAAAGGGGCCCTCTGGAGGTTGATCCGAATCCTGCCCTCCAGTGCCGTGTTTCTCTTCTGCTCGACAAAGTTATCAGACACCAAAAGGTTTTGTTCTTGTATTTGTTTTGCCCTCAGAGTGGTTTTAAAGTAATCGACCCCGGAGCGACTCAAACTTTTGTTTGTGAAATCATTGATTCAGCATTGAACCGCACTGATCTTATTTGTACAACAAGTTACACTCGCGGATTCCTTCAGAAGTTTGACTCACGCCGTCTTTGCTCTCGGTATGCATCTTGGTGAAGCGCAAGTAGCCGACTGGAGCGAAGGCATCTGCTGAGTGGATCACTGTCTCAGCTTTATCACTGCGCACACAAAAGGAAAAAAAAAACTTTATATACAGTAGTGTTTGGAAAGAAACACTTTATAAACTTACAGCAGCCACAGAGTGAAAAAGATAACGAGGTAACAGTTCTCATACAGACAATTCTTGTACGTTTATATTGCTTTACTCACATAACTATCTTCTTCTTGAAGAGGGGGCAATCCAGGGTGAAGGTTTCATATTCACCCCCTTCTCCACAAATATGAACTCCATACTTCTGGGAGAGCTAATCAGTGAAAACAAAACAACTTATCTAAATACTTTGAATTCTTTAAAATTTACCAATTTCCATAATTTTCCTAAATTTGAAATTTATACTCTAGAAACACAATACAAGTGATCAGAAATAACACAAGTCTTGCCTTACTAGGCTACCCTCTAGTCTCCATGTTCAATTCAAAGTGTATCGTTTCTGACACCAGTTTAAAAGAAAAACACCATAAACTATTTCAACATTGCGATAAAAACCAGCAAGAACTTGTTTACCGTGACCGGGATATTTTTTCATAATAGTGACAGAAAGCAGAGCACAGAGAATAATATCATTCTAAAACTAGTGGAAGAAAAATATATTTCAGTGTAGTATTAAATTTTGACTTTGGATGAAGCACTTTAGAGACTTTCAGCATTAACATAAGGTAAACCTGACTGTAGGGAAATGATGCATGCATAGAAATAGACTGTATTGTATTAGAGAGTGAACACGGTGGCAGAGTGAATCAGTGTGTGACCTGTTTCAGATAGGGCTCCATGTCAGCCAGAGGTTTCCCTAAGTGCTTCTCTGGATCCAGGCCTGGCACCCACGTGGGAAACACACACAGGGACGTACAAGCGCGCACACACACAGAGCAATACACAAAGACAGAAACACACACACAAACACCGTTTCACACAGACACACGTATGGAAAGAGGGAGAGAGAGAGGTCTGATCAGGAACAGAGAACACTGATTGGAGATGACAGGCTGGGAGGTTTACGGGCAGTCGCACAAACACACACGTAAACCTGCACCCTGGATCTATTTGTTTGACTTTGCAAGCAGTGTACACAGATCTCTCCGGGTAAGGGCAACAGTTTTCAATTGCTGGCCGCAGACCCCCCACGCCCCCTCGCCTGCCGCCCCCTCATCTAGTTCCCTTTGAGAATATAAACTCTGGAAAGAGATCTTGTTTATTTGCCTTTTCCCTCCCCTTCCCCTGAAATGGTGCATGGAAGTGACTCACAGGCATGGGAGAGAAAAGAAGGAGGGGAAAGAGGGTTGGAGAAGAGCTTTGTGTGAATACCCGGTGGTGCCATGCTCCTAAAATATAAGCTCTCACTCCCTGGTCAAAATAACAACATAGACTTAGAATTAAAAAAAGAAAGTCTCCTGAACAAGATAACCAAGGAGAGACCTAAATATTCACACTATTTAGGGATTATGTACATATTTGCATGAATAAAAGGGTTTTCGCTTAACCCAGCTTGCTGAGAGTCAAAGGGTCGTCCTGACACTATATCCCAGTTTTGTCTTTCAGGCGTCTGTTCATGATGGCATCACAGTGAACTACTTTTTCCTATTCCACATTCTTCACTATTTAGACAAAAAAAGTCCAGAGTGCCAAACAAAACAGTGAAAAGCACAACAGGAAATGCAAAAGTTTATGAAATTCCACACAGTGAAGTTAGATCATCCTGCACAAAACACCTGACTGTCATCTGCAACTATGGGTAAAGTTACAAGAACCATGCAAGTACATCGTAATGGTCACTGGCAATGACTTCCCTTAGTCTCCAACATTTTCCATTCTCTTCTTCCTGCAGCTGCCGATTAACTGATTGACATAATCATTTACAAGTTACTGATGACCTATATGAAGTGACGTGCTATTGTGACACTAGTGCCATCGCGATGGAAGAAAAAAAACGCAGAATTGTCCTTAATGATTTCTCAGAAGATCCAATATAGCTCCTCTATTCCGAGGCATCACATGATCCCGTTGGTCGGCACGTTCATGTGTTTAATTAAGGGAGCAGAGTTAATCGTAATGTGAGAATCTCTCCTCTCTCATGGCCTGACAACCTCAAAGGTTAACGTGTCACCCGTGCGGCCCCATGGGGAGCAACGGATGGAGAGATGGGAGGGAAGGGGGGAGGATATGTGAGGGGGAAGGACGCCGCATCCCCATCCCGGGTCCATCTTAATCCCAGCTGTGTCTCTCCTGCGGGCCCCGGTGGTCCAGCGCCGCGGAGGAGAGACGGAGGGGCCACGGCGAAGAGGAGGGCGGGAGGGAAGGCGCGGAGAGACAGAGGGAGAGAGAGTGCAGAGGGAGAGAGCGAGCAGGCCCTTATTCTCTTCCCAGGGGATCTGTGGTCTTAATTAGTGTGAGAATATCTAATCTCGACATCCTCTCATCTTAACCCTGCCACAAAGGTAATAAGGAGGGAAGAAAAAAAAAAGCATTAAAATTCAATCCCATTTAAATATCCTCTTTAATTAGTCATGCCTTTTAACAAATTTTAATAATTGGCTCCAAATTGCTGAGGGGATGCCGCGTTTTTTAATACGTTCATTAACTTCCCTGCTCTTAAATAATATATGATACATGATTTGATATTTACAAGGAGGGATGAGGACGGTGGAAATCTGGGAAGACAGGAGTGAGTGATAAAATGATACAAAGATGGCATTAACGTGGAGGCATTTCTCCCAAGACCACTTAGCACTTGTATGAGTGTTTTCTTAATTGATGCTCCTGACTGACTCCAGGTTACTGAAACCATTTGAAAATGAGGACGGGGCGGAATGAGCTTGCACTTGCACGATATGCACTTTGAGGAGTCTTCTGAGTAGCCACCGGTGTGAGCCTTTCAGCGATCTAACACCACTCATTTACATGATCTTCACATCTCTGTCTCCTCTGAACCTGTTTTACAACTTGACCTAAACCCAATTACCTAACCTCATTATGCCACATTAAACCCAAATAAGCCCACTAGAAGCTGCCATTAGTCTGCCGCCAGAGACGGCGAGGCCGCACTTTGGAGAGAGTGGAGCTTCCCTGAGAGAGACTGAGAGGAATGGCTCTCCTTTAAAAGGGCTTTTTACCTCGTATTATCCTATAAAACTCCAATTAAATTCAGTGAACTTTAAAACCAGGGAGTCCAGTAATGAGGAAAACCATTTTTTAAAAACCTTGTTGACATTTAGGAGGTTGAAATTAGCAGAGAATAAAAAAAAAAGTTTACCAGGAAACCAAGAGCAATTTAGGCATTAAAGTTAGTCTTTAAATTGAAATATGAAAAAAAAAAATCCCAGTTTAAAACTTTGTCCCCCTTTGATTCTACTGAAACATTTCACTATATTTCACTAACTCAAATCAGTCCTTGGACCAAAAGGCAAAGCTTACAGATAAAAAAAACATATTCTCTCTCTGAACTCTGCAGAAAATGCTGCTCTCCCTTCTCACAAAAGTCAATGGCAATTATTTCCACAGCACACTTTTGCACTAATTCTCTTTAACGACGGGCTTTTCCCACCTTGAAGAAGTTGATTAATTTAAACCCACAGCACGGAGTTGCCCATTTAATTGAAACTGCTTGTGATTTTGCTTACTGGGCCTAATGCTAAATTAAAAGCGGAGAGATCCCAGATACTGTCTGAGCCGAGCTGAGCGCGGTATCGCAGACATCCGCGGGTTGTCTTAAGATCTGGTGTGCCAGCTGACAGCTCGGCTTTAATCCCTGCCTTCAGAGAGAAAAAGGCAGAGAAAATTGGATTCATGTGTAACATTTTAGCCTTTAAATGGATGAAATAAGCATCTCCTCCCCGGTAGGTGAGCTGCATCAGCCTTTAAACAATGCTCTCAAAGACCCCTGCCAAAACAATAGCTGTTCACTATCACCTAATCTTCACGAGAGAGAGAGGGAGAGAGAGAGAGAGAGAGAGAGAGGAATATAGAGGAGAAATGAAGAAAGAGGAGGGGAGTGAGGCGGCACCGTACAAAGGATGATAAGATTAAGGTTATATGTGAAATTTGTCAGGCTCTTATCTGAAATTCAGCGTCTGTGAGCAGAATAATAGGCAGCATGAATTGTGTAACAATCGCATCAAGATGAAATCTTTTCAGTCCAACAAATCAAAAAAGGGGAAACCGGGAGCACTTTCAACCACACAGCACTTAACTGGACAAAATGAACCTGAGCAAATGAATGTATCCTTTTTTAATTTTTTTTTTTTTTTTTAGGGTTAAGAAAGACGTGAAGTGTTCAGTGTGTGACAGGTGGTTTTAAAAAGAGAAGCGAATGCCGACCTCCATACTGAAACTGTTCAAGGCTGTTTCAGCTGAACCTTGACCCCTATACTATTCTGTTCAAAAACACTCATCTGACTGAACAATGGTGAAAAAATTTTTTTAAAAAAAGGTCAAACTGTTGTCTGGTCACTCAACTTAATTAGTTTCCTTTCCTTACATATTTTGAGTGATTTGTGCGTTATTCATTTCTATTAAAAAGCTATGGTTAAGGGGAAAGATTCAGTGGTTCAATGGTGCTTACTACTGCAACCGTATCGCTCGTCATCCTGCCCATAGCCCCCTGTTCCTGTCATCATTCGAACTTAAGCTCTCTAATGAAATGAAAAAAAAAAAAAACCTAAGTAAGACTGATGAAAAATTAAAATCAGATGAAGGGCAACTGATAAATAAAATATACTGGAGAGTTTCAATGATCAATAGATCAACAACAGACAACCACCTTTAAATCATTTTTCAAGCTGTGATGTTTAAAATTAAGAAAGTAAAACATTTTATTTAACACTACTTTTGGACATGTTATAAAGCAAATATTAGTTGCTACTGCAAATCGTTAAAAACAAAACAAAAACTGTAATTCAGATCAATTTTGTTGTTATTCTAATGCAGTTTCGAGGTTTTGAAGTGACACAACTGAAAGCAGTTGAACCTGATCCTAAGTTATGGGTCAAACATGTAACTCAAGTCAAACTAACACCCCGCAGATCTGCTACTCACTGTCAATATATTACTCAAATATGCACGTGGTACCACAGAGCTTTACTGTGTAACAGATAATGCTAAGAACAGTTAAGATGACTGACTAAAATATCTCAAATTAAAGACACCACACTTCATTTCAAGAACAGAAGCCGTTGGTATAGTGTCTGATAGTGTCTGAATCCTCGTCATCATGCACCAATCTTGTAAAAATGTCTTCTGCTTTGTATTGTTTCTTTAACAAAATGTCATTTCTATGGCTTGGCACTACTCCCGAGTCAGAAAGAACACAATTCAAACCACCTATTTATTCACTTTCAATAAATCTCAGTAAATTTTCTTTAATGTCTCTGAACATTAATTGTCCTTTAAGCGTATATTAAATTATATTCGATGTCCTTAAGTGGGTGAGGTGATCAGTGAAAGCAAATTTGTGACATAAATTCCCTTCTTCAAAGCACACAGGCTGTGTGCGTGTGAAGGGTAAAAGATCATGCAGTAATAAAAGGTTTTCCAGCGGACAGACCTTGATTTCACACATGCCAATTATCTCTGAAGCTGAGGACCAATTAACTGCTGAACCTGTGCCCTCACATACACCTGCACTAATCAATCAATTAACTAATTACATGAATATTTAATACCAGCTTTTGGAATAGCCAATTACCACGGGTAGCTCAAGAGATATGGCATCGTAAAGGGACAGTCTCCCAACAAAAAATATGCATTTCCCTTTGAGAGAAATGCTTTTTTTTGCTAATTAGAAGCATTTTGTGACATTCACAGAGCTTAGACTCAGATAGTTGAACTTACTTCACTACATGCAATTTGGCATCTTCAAAGACTGAAATCCTCTTTCTCTCTTTTGTGGTTTTAGGCTCCCATCAGCGCGCAAATGAACACTTCTAGAGAATTCACTTAGAGGATCATCCTGCATTTGGACAGCTGTCTTTTCACCACAGGGATTTGTCATCAAGGAATATATCCTCCCTTAAGAAAGAAAGTATTTCCCCCCCCCTTCTTTATCCATTCACTGCTAATTTCCACCTGTCTTTCTGAGTGCCTAATGAAGGAATATTAATCTTGAATGACTTCTCGCTATTCAGAGCCCACCAAAGCGCATTTCATACTACTGCGGAATATCATAAGCGGTTTTGGCTGTCAGTTCACATGCAGACTTAACCTTTGCCCTGTGAGAGTTGATTTTTTTTTCCCCCCCTGCTCATGAGGTTTGCACGAGTAAATCCCTCCAAATCTCTTTCTCTCGCTCACACGCGCGCACACACACACACAAACACGCACACGCAAACACACTCGCAGACACCAAAGGCCACCAGGTACACCCTTCTGTCACCCAATCTACTCTAAACAGCACACCTCACTGCTCAGACCTGCTCCCACCAAAGCTGCAATTATATGAGTGCTGCCTAAAATGCCTTGGGCGCTTGCACCCCTATTCAATTCTCTCCTTTCTAATTACCACCGCCTCGGGACAGGTGAGGAGTCAGGGCTGATAAGATCTTTTCTTTTTACCTGTAGCCAAAACACACATGCACACATACTCACACAAACATCTACAGTGGGAGGCCAAGATACACACTCAAAGGCACCCGGGGTGATTTTCCTTTCTAATTATAATCTTCCAAAAAATGTTGAGAATTTGCTTTTAGACAAAGTTGTGTTTAGAGCAGAGAGCTTTGCTGTAGCTGTGTTACAAGGTGACTAAGGTAACAAGGTGTGGCTTTTCTCTGTGTTATTCCAGAAAAGTAATTTGGCATTGTGATTGACCACTTAATATTAGACAGGAACTTTGATCGTATCTAGTTACAAGTGCAACAGAAATTAATTTTGTCTGGTAAACAATAATTAAAATCCCACAGGAAAAAAAAAAAAAAAAAAAAAAAAACATCTCCAAAACATGGATTCTGACATCATCCCTCCTCTGACAGGCATCTGACAAGTCCTATTATTTATTACAGAAAAGTCCTTTATCATGAGACCATTAAGAATGAGAAATGGGTCCAGCAAATAAAGTACCAAAGATGAATGGCTTGACAAGTGCATTCCATGAGAGGTTATTTGAGCGCCGTTGAAAGATATGCAGAATGTCTCGAACGCGCCGCTCGGCTCTGCGGGTCATCAGTCAGCCGCGGACCCCTTTTTCGACTGATTGCTACCAAAGGTGACAACAAGCACTTAACAGCACGTAAACAGTGTCTACATGATGATCTATCGCCGTGAGTAGTTTGAGAGTAAAAAGAACCATTTGTAGCCGTAATTATCATTTATCACTGGCACCATCAAAAGGGATCCGGCTGCGCTGTCAAGTAGATACAGGTTGGGATCTTAAAATCATGTACCCGAGAAAAGAAAAAGAAAACTTTTTTTTTTTTTTTTAAACTCTCTCCTGTTATTCAGTAATCTGATCCTTTTGTCCTCGGGCTCCAAAACAGGCAGGTAGAGAGCAGGTGACACCACATTAACCTCTTCTCTCAGTGCTGGAGCGGTTGAGAACCGTAAATGAGAGATTTTAATCTTCGCTTCACGGACCGCGTGTTCTGAGCTATGCATAGGCAGAGAATGCAGCGTTTCTCTCACACAATGGGGACATGCGTCGCTTATTGACAGGTTGCATTAATGTGCGCCGCAATCACCTGTGATTACCTCTCAACTGCCAGCCCTCCCCTCCTCCCTCCCTCCCTCCAACCCGCCCGCCCTCCCAACACCACTGAGCACTTCCCTCGCGCCTCCTCCCTCTGCGCTTCTTATCTTTTCATATTGTTCTCTGCTTCAATACCTTCGCCGCTGGCACAAGTCTCAACACCGCTGCTAAGCCACAGATTAATGATGAGGGCATTACTCTGCTTGTCTCTCTTTTTCCTCTCTGGTTACACCTCCCTTTCTCCTCCTCCCATCCCTCACTTACCCAATTTCTGTCCTTTCGGTCTCAATGCCAAATGCCACTTAACCAACATGGCACCTCCAGAGAAAGTTTTAAAAAAAAAAAAAAAAAAGAGAGTAAAAAGCAGAACCAGAAGGGAGGGAGGGGGGAGGGCATCAGACTGCTCACCAGCTGCCTGAGACACAAAAGAGCGAGGCACGAACTCACCAAAGGCGGCAACTTTGATGAGGATAGCATGGAGGTCAGATGATATCATCTCAGAGAGCAGGGACTCTTGGTCTCGGCGCCACAGGTAGGCCAGGGGCTGCAAACCTAGCCGCAAACATCTGGGGAGCAGGTGAAAGGGAAGAGCCAATGAGCAGTAGGTCGCAGAAAGAGAAGGAGATGCAAAGCCGTTAATATTGAATATTTGCCAGCTACAGAACAACTTCAAAGCCGACCGGGCCGGGCACCGCTCTCCATCTGTGGGAGGGCTGCCACCCTGATAGACCCGCAGGACATGCTCTCACCTGCCACCACTGCTAGCGGCAGTATTCAAAGACAAGACGAACACAAAAACTCGAGCTGTCGCGTAAAAACGTGCGAAACGCACACACGCACGCATCCGCAGCAGGTAACTGGAGCCAAAAAGTCTGAACAAAAAATGCCTGCTGCAGAAGAAATGCCTGGGATGTTTATGTGTGTGCATCTAGTGTGTACGAGGGGAAACAATAGTTGACAGACAGTAGGATTTGCTAATAAGAAGAGTGCTTTTGTGCTGCAATATGTCCAGTCTGTGTAAGGTTAGAACAAGAGAGAACAAAGGGAGAGGATGGAGGGCAAAGAAAAACAAGGGGAGAAAGACTAAAACAAGAATACGAATAAGAAAGACATGGGTATCTGTGTCACAAGGAAAACATCTCACCTTTCGGCGAATAAGACTGTTGTGTTTGAACCATTATGGGAAAGTTCTTTTTTTTTTAATAGTAACAAAATTGCATGACAATTATGAAACTATCAGTCTCGTTCCTCTTCTTGAAATTGCTGCTCCATAAAAACAGAGTTGCACCATAAAATCAAAGCTAGTCTAAATAAAATGGCATAAACAAAACTGTGAGTATACGTGTGTGCGTGTATGTGTTTAAACAAAACTCAGTCCAAGTTTGGAACACACAGTGAGGTAAAGACTACAGAGGATGTACTCTTTTCCTTCGGTGGACCACAGAGTGTGCGTCATTTGAGTTCAGAGGCCTAAAAGAAGCAGGGGCGTGTGCACTTTAGCTTGAAAGTATGTTTGGGATCAAGACAGTGCGTGCGTGCATGCTCGACTTACACATTTTCCACGCGGACCCTCTGGTAATCAGAGAGAATGGCGCCCACAGACACTGCCTCGACACCCTCCTTTTCCTGTGGGGAGGGAGAAGATGCAGGAAACTTTACCAACACAGATCTCTCGCCTTTTCCATTATCCAGTGTGTGCAACGTGCATTGTAAGAGCGGTGTGATGTCACCGTCCCACGGGGCCAAATACTCCTTGCTCAACCTACAATGGTATCCCAAAGTGTTATCTGAACGAAACCACACAAACACATGTAAACATATACACACGCACAGACTGAAACAGACAAAGAAAGCAAATTCCTGACGGCTCTTTCCTTTCATTGGACCGCAGTCCTGTGGGGATGTTTACAGTCTGGTCATATCAAGGCCTTTATGGTCCAGCCCATATCCCCTGGAGGTTTGCGTACGCGGCTCATGTGAGTGTTTATGCATACATGCGAGTGTGCGACTGGAGGCCTCAGAGCGACTAAAGGCTGTTCCTGGACCTTATCAGCAGTCTAGTGCGAGAGGGAGATGAGTGCGCCTGGCCACAGCCTCCGTCCTCTGCGCACACAGCTGGAAGACGGAGGCGCGGTGACAACTTGAAGTATCAGTGGAGCATCATGTCTGTGAGTGGCATGTATCTTTAATATTGCTTAGGGCTAATCTAATTGCTTTTCATATCATATTCATATTTCGCAAATGGTGAGACAACTGTGCACTCGAGAGACAGTGGCACAGCCTTGAGATGCGTTCAATCTGCTGTCACGAAAACAGGCCCGATCCGCTGCGACTCACGCAAACAAGCGCGCGTAGGTGCGAGCGAGCGGCGCACGCATACACTCGCGTGCGTGCACACTCCCCCCACCCCCCACCTTTCAAGCCCCTCCACAATGGACACACACCTGCAGATTCATTAGAACATTACATGGGCTGTAATTAGAATGAGAGGCAAGGGCAGAAGCAGTGGAGGGATGCACAAGTCTCCAGTAAATTACCTTGTAGCCATTATCAATTTCCCTGGCTACTGGTCCTTAAGATAACCCCCCCACCCCTCCTTCTCCCTGTGGTCCCTTCCTGCAATTTTTCTCTGCCTGATAAACATGCTGATTAAAGCGAACAGCGTGTAAACCTTTGATACTTTCCTAAATGAAATCCATGCCCTGCCTGGGGCCCGACACTGCGCTGCGTCGCGCCGTGCCTCACACACACACACACACACACAAACACACACACACACACAGACACGCACATTGCTCCACCTAGGCATGCCAGCTAATCAGATAAAGGATGTGCTCTGTGTGCGTTTGTGTGTGTATGTGTGTGTGTGTGTGTGTGTGTGTGTGTGTGTGTGTGTGTTGTGTTTACGGTGCAGCCGAGGATGGGTATAAAGTATAAAGCCGAATCTAAACGTATAAA
>JAOXYL010000113.1:8887426-8901610 GCA_028564955.1 Terapon puta
ACACAGTGAGAAAAGAAAACAAAACCCTTCATCTCTCTCTGATGATGGGGACAGGGAGGCCTACCTTGACCAGGTGAAGCAGCTCATACAGGTCCTCCACTTCATCGCCCTCCGTCTTACTGTAGTTTCTGCCAGTGTCCAGGCTAGAGCCCTGGATGGTGCGTCTATACAGGGGCAGATCCATGGCCTGTGCATACAGGTCTATGGCCTGGTGGCCCACTGTCTGGTACATGTAGCTGTCCAACTCATCTGTGGCATGAAGGAAAAGATGTTTAGGTCACTGATCATGTGTCTGATAAACAGCAACAATGAACAAGTGAATCAAAATCCAGAAGCAAATTCAAAATATTAACAAAATGATGAACAAACCATCAAACAGTCGCTACAGATAACATCAGACTGCATAGACATATCCATAAATATATAAATTAAAGAAATAATTAAACAAAGTTCAAATTATTCAGCTCAAATAAACATGATGAAAATTCAGTCACTTTCCTCTAAAAATTGATGAAATAAAGGTCAGATAAGAAAAAAAAATGTCAACAGGAAATAAAAACAAGTCCTTTAAAACAAAACTTGAATAAGACAGAAATAAACCTAATAAAATAAATCTAAGATGGCAGCCAGTTACAGTAGTTCTGACTTGAGTAGATTATCTTAACAGTGATCACCATAAAAAGTTTCAGCAATTTATTATTCAATTATATACCACTTATCATCTTATTTTGGTTATAGTGTTTTCTGTATTTCATGTTAACATTTATTTCATATTTTGGTTGTTCTTTCTTATTGTTTTACATTAGATAATGTTACTCATACCTTTATTATAATTATGTTTTTGTATTTAATGTATTACACACCTGGAATCCATCTTATTCTCAGCCAATGTAACCTTGAACCATAGTGGGACTGTAACTAACTATTTATTTTCTTCCCTAATTGATTACATGTTTGGTCTGTAAAACATAAGAAAATGGTGTGACATTAGCATCATGAATACCAAAGTGACGTCTTCAATTGGTGTCTTTGTCAAAAACATGTGACATTCAGATTACTGTCATGAATGACCGGCAATAGCTGCAAATCTTAAATTGAGCTGGAACCATCAAATATTCTGCATTCATGCTTTTGAAAATGTACCTTAATTATTATTATTATATTGATCGTTTTCACTATCTGTCAGCTATTGTTGCTGACCAATTGTTGTGGCTCTAAACCTCAAAATATAAATTATAGCACCACGCCACAAGCACTCCTGTGGGATTCACGGCACATGTAGTTCTGCGGGACTTTGAATGTGTACATTTCTTCTTAGTTTCTTGGTCTGCAGAAGTGCAGCTGGCTGGCCCATATTGCCCAGCCTCCCTCTGTAGATCATCTAAACCTTGCTCACCTGTGTTAGCAGGACGGAGGTTGGCCAGAGCTGCGATCTGGTGCCCGGCAGCAGCACACTGCATCATGTTGTAGCAGCTGTCTTTGCCCCCACTGGAACAGGAAGAGAGAAAGAGGTAAAGCTGTGTTTGAATCATCAAGATGCACGCCCATGCTTTATCAAAGGCGATCTGGGAATGTAATGCATAAGCATCCACTGATGAAGGATCTGTTTGTGGCTGTACTTATTAAGCTGAGGATGCTCTACTATAAACTCTAGAACATGTACCATGATGCACTGAGTTAGCTGCTGAGTGCGACTCTTCTTTTGGTGTCCATCACCTTTATAATCGATAACTCTGGGCTTCTACAACAGCATTGGCATATTCTCTTTTAGAACAAAGTCAACGATAAAATAAAACACTTTACACCAAAATAGGACCAAGTTGTGTTGCGTTTATTCACAGCAAACCATCTGAGATTTAGTTGCTTCCCAGCCTAAAAAGAAACATCGGAACTACGAGGGCAAAGGCGCGCTGTTACCTTATTAACGCCACCACTTTCATCCTCTTATTTTCTCCCTTAGATTCTAATGACACCAAATTTATGGACTGTAATGGTACGCGATGTGACACCTGTGCTTAGCAACCGGTGCATGTACACAACACCATGTGAGGACTGCACACTTCCGGGTTGTTGAAGGACCCCGTCTTCTGATGAAGCTGCCCTCAAACATGCCTGATAGAAAATGAATCCCTGGCATTTTCTCTCTTTCTTTCATACGTTCAAAAACGTTTGATTTAACAGACAGAGGCATAGTAGCCATAGAGTTAGAAATGTATTCATGATAATTAAGAATATATTTTTTAAAACAAGTGAATGAATGGACCACATTATAATAGCTGCACTATAATGAAAGAAACTTGTGACAACAAATCACTGAAAACATAAATAATTAGATAAATATTAAATAATAGTAAATCCTAAGGTTGTGATTATTAATACATAAATATCATAAAATATCTGTAAAGAAAGCTTGAGCTGTATCTCTCTTTCTTATATCGCTTTCTTAAGATGTAAGATGTTACTTGTGAAAGCATTGGTGATATGTAGAAATATTACATTTCTTTTTTGATAAACCTTCCATTACCACTTAAAACTGCCATTCTCAGTGCTGTCTATGCATACTGTGCTATATTGTAATTAAAGTGCATGTGCATTGTAAATCCACTGCTGACGCTGCCACGCATCCTTTGCATCTTGTGTCTCAAGAGAGGACCAAAAGTCCATGCACTGGTATTCACACACAGGTTGCACTTTTCCTCTGAGGGAGCCCTATTTTGCTCAGAGGAAAGCCTTTGATGCTCTTTTTGCTCTCTGTTGTCGTGCCAGAGCAGAATAATTGCACTGCTTTTGTGTGCTTCCCTCACCTTCTACCCCTAAGCAGGCTAAAGGCAACTGATTTTGTTTGAGTGTACAAAATTGGGAGAGACGTCTCTTCATCCCATTGCTTTTAACTAGGTTCCCTTTTTTGTTTTTGTTTGGTTTTTGTTTTATTCATCCTGAATATATGGCAAAATCTACAACCTGCAGATGAGCACCATGTGTGTTGTGGTACAGGCAATACAGACTGGGAATGGGGATTGCTTTTCAGTCAGATGAATATGCCCGTGATATAGGTCCCATTAGTGATTTAAATGATTTTTGTTTTTATTTCTAAGTTTTACAAAAAAAAAAGTAAGTAACTCACAGATTATGTAATGTTTTCAATGTTTTCCTTCATACAATGTCATGGTGTTTGATTTGATTTTTTCCCTTCTCCCTTCATTTACATTATTTTCCCATTCTGGTGTAATAAACATGGGCCAATAATCCTCTATTATTTAATGGGGCTACAATAAAAATTTAAACCTCCATGATGTCTGATGTATTTTATTGAGATACTGTACTGGAGAGGTAACATTCATCCTCAGTCCCTGGGCAGGTGAACCAAAATACAATACATGCACCATGACAACAAAAAAACAACAAATACATTTGTGAAATGAATATTTCACAAAGTGCTGGAAATTTCATTTGACAGGATGAGTGATAGGATAGTTTTCAAAATGTTTCTTTGACGTGTTGGTTTGAAAAATGGCCTTGTCTTGGAGAGAGCAGGACACATCCCCCTGGGCCTGGTCGTCCTTCAGTTCTGTAAACTCATTAATATATCACCTATATTTTCCAATGGGTAATACTTTATAATACAGCCTCACTGCCTCTGGTCATTTCCATTAAAGCCTAGGCCCACAGGATATGACCGATGCAAATTTTTGTCACTTATCAGTTTTAATTTATGTAGTTTATTACCCAGACAAATAAAGAGGTGTATTGTTCCGGTTTTATTTGTGGCAGCATTTTGCTGACGTAAAAGAGCGTTTTATGTCCGTATTGTTGGTGCGATGGGGATAAAAAGTCTTGATGGATAGCCCAACTGAGACACAGCCAATGGACGTGAATATGAGACGCATAAATATGAAAGCAAGGCAGCAGGAATCAAATGACACCCTTGGCCTTTTCTTAAAGGAGCATGTGCATATGACAGGTGATTTACACAGACACACAAACTAATTTTTGCCGCACAAGGACACAAAAACTTTGGATGTAATGAGAAACTAAGGCCTCAAATCACAAGACGATAAATTGAGTGTCAGAACAGGCCAGCCAAGGTTGCACGCTGAGTGGCCAGAATACAAACACACATACACGCCTCTGGTCCCTTCAGCAACATGACAAAGCAAGTACATATGCTGCACAGTAACACAGTGCAACACGGATACCTCTTTCTTAATAGGAGCAGTGTATTGTGGGCATTTGCAAAACATTTGCTGGCAATGTGTTAACATCTCATAAATTTCATAATAATAAAAATGTTACTTATTATATTGATTTGACAAGCAGTAATTAGAACAGAGAAGGTACATTTTAAAGAAAACTTTATTGCTATAAAATGTAGTGATGTTTGAGCTTTATCTATAGATGATGAAAAAGGACATCGGTGACATCACAGCCAACAAAATGATATGAGATTTTTTCAAATATTTTTATCACACTACTTTTTTGTTGCATGACGATTAAATTACTTATTACTTATTATCTTGCTAATAACAATATTACAATTATTATACACATTTTCAAGTAAATAGTACCACAAATCAGGTCAAAAAGAGCTTTCCTTTTTTGGTAATGTAATTACTGACCCCTACTTACTCAAACTATGACCAAGCTGCATGAATATACTTCATTTTCTTTCAGAGATGCTAATTATTTTTTAGTTGAGCAAATTTGTGCGACAGATTTCATTTTGTGAGAGATTTATTTCTATGTCATAAATGAGTGCAAGCTGTGGACTTTGTCATAGAGATCCCAATTTCCTCTCTTTTAATTCACCATTAGTAGCTGATGTCAAACTGAACTTTCTGCTTCAACTCAAGCCAGTGCACAGCTCTTCGTCTGACTTTACGCAGAACACAAATTGGATTTGAATTTTACTATAATTTGGATTTAAATTTCAGCGAAGCCACAAACATGAAGCAGAGGACACAGAGGATGTTGTGCCAAATTAAACTGTTTGCCTGGAACATCTGGTGGTTCCAGTTCCTGGACTTTTTTCCTGGACCTTACAGTGCGAATGAACGCCTACCCAGATATCAGAGGTTTATGCAAAAAAATGTTCACTTCCTTCATAATGTCGTGGTGGGAAGAACAGAAATGCTAATTATAGCTGAAGTGCAATGAGGGCTGATGAGGGTCCAAATGTTATCTTAAAATAGTGATAAATTTGCACTCAAGTGAGCAACGGTTGAAAGCAGTCCTGTGTATTCTTAACTCTACTCCACTCTGGTGTTGCCTCCATCAGGGGCTCATTTTCCAAAGAACTATCAACATAATGATACCTCTTTAGGGCCTAACCACATCCAAATCAGTTAGTAAACAACCCAAACGGGGATCTGTACACATTTTTACAGACAATTAACTGTTATCACGAGGGGCCCAAATGGATTAGTAGGCTCATTAATGTCTGAGGCTAATCGGTCCTTGATTGGAAATGTGAGAGAATGTGAAATAAAGTCGTGGTTTGATCCAAATTGTGTTTGATCATGGCACCGTCTTTAACAACAGCCCCAGTCTGCAAACAGTAATTGAGGGGTTTTTTTTCTCTCTCTAAATCCCCCAATGAAATTCTGCCTTTTCCCCTCATTCCATTTGGCTTCTAAACTACATAAAGCATTAAAATGGATGAAAAATGTTTTGCCGCACATGCCGCTGCTCTTTTGTAAAAAGCCCTGAGATCATTTTGTTGATAACTATTATTTGGTTTTCAAAATAATAAATACCTTTTCTTTGAAAAGTACCTTTCAGAGCTGTTTGAAAGTGGGGCTGATTCAGTGCTTCTTGTATTTATATCTCATATTTTGATCCAACCTGAATTGATTTGGCATGCATTTAATTAAGGGTCTCACAATATTTCGCATCTGATGGGTGGGTGGGAAGGAGATTAAGATAAAAAAAATGATCATAATATTAACTATATGAAACAATCAATTATGTGTGTGGTAGGCAGTGTTTTTATTCAGAATAATTTAATTGCAGCAAATTGGGGTTTGTGGCCAACTCAAAGTCCAACCACGGACTTGGTTGGACTTTTTTTTTACTGTGAAATATGACTTAGAGTCTATGGCACTGCTAAAGGCTCTCTGAGGCCGTACCCAGGGAACAGCAGTGATCTGAGCTAAATGCTACCGTTTACATGCTCACGCTGTCACAGTGACAATGCTGAGGTTTGGCATGAAATATGCTCGCCAAACATAACGTGTATCATACTACACTGTGAGATTATTGTATTGTTAAACCTTGACAGTTTTTAATCTGGCCATACAAATGTACACAATTTACATCAGCCTAAGGAGATTTTTTGCGTAAATCAGGATTTCAAAACTAACATAAAAATCCCTCTCTGACCCATCCAACGCTGCAGGAGGAGAAACTTTCCGACGTACAAACCAGCCAACCATCCTTAAGTACAAATGTAATTTCCTGAATATTTCTCCTTGATTTGAAATTGTCTTGCCCCGCTTCCAGCATCCTCAAATCAAATTATAGCTTCAGTGGTTGAGCCCTGTGAAGCTCCAGCCAAAAGGATGTGGTCCATTAAAGTACGCCACCATTCCACTAATTATGAAGCAGCCAAAGCAAACTGCACGCACTGCTATCACCTGACCCTGCTGCCAAATCCTGTTCTACATACAGCATCTTTAGCCTAATGCTTTACAGAGACTCTCCCTTTAGTAATCTAAGCCACTGGACATTTAGCCTGGCTGCTACACATGCCAAACCCTGTGAAGAAAACTATAAACTTAAATGAAAACCTCACATTTACCTGTCTCAATGGTCAAATCTTCATTAAAAGTGCTACTGGCATGCAAATACAAAGACCTCAAAATGTTTTCACATGTTAAGATCATTTCTAGATTAAACAAACTACAGAGATGACGATTATTTTTCTATCCGTTAGTCAGTCTACACTGAAAGGATCGATTCTGGCGTTGCCGATGGTGTCACAATGGCCAATGCCGGCGAAAATACTTTTTAATCTGTAAATTGTCTGGTGGGATGCCGTAATTAGCTCGTCTGCTCTCTGATATACAATCCTCGGACAGTTTCCCTCTCAGCCGACAAACACAATCCTAATCCAGGAAATAGCCTGCAATCAGAATATTGGAGTTGACATCAGAGGTAGCCACAGAGGCGATTCCCACACACCCCTCCCATAGCTTCAAAGGTCTTCCTGGGCCTGTTATGGGTTTCCCCCGTGATGAAGTGTGACACTCCACAAACACAAAAGCCCCAGCCCTCTCGTGGGTCCGCTTTGCTTTTCTTGGATCACTCCAGTCTGACCAATGCCAAGTCAACTTGGCGGCTGTCAAAACGGGCCCCATATCTCTGAAGAGTGTGTGTGTGGTGCTGTCTGTGTTGCTGCGCGTATGCGTGTGGTAATGTGTTGAGCGTGTGTAGATAGCTTGTCACATCGCGGGGGCCTGTCTGCGTGTGAGTGCTGTCTGCGTGTGGGTATGTGTGTTTGTTTCCACCTTGAACTGATGTAACGCGCGCCCATAATCAAAGCCACCACCTGGCTGTCTGGGGGAGTCGGTGGTTTTGCCAAAACCCCTCCACATATGGTCTCTGGGGGGACAAATTTTTCAGAAATATTAGGGTTTTTTTGTGTTGTTTTTTTTAAATATCAAACATCACCATCAACATTTATTTTGTCTTCATTTCTTTCCTGATAATGTCATCCTGAGATATTTAGATTTCGATTACAGCTTTTCTCCATCATTTCCAACAGTAAGGTCTCATCTGTCCTTTCATTTGATATCCTTCACCCCCTCTTTGTTTTTATTCTGCACCCACGTTTTCTTTGATCTGTCCACCTACTGTCTCTGTGGTCATTTTTTTTTTCCTTTGCAGTAAGACGTCACCTGTGCTGAATAGCCGGCCACAGCTGAGCCAGACCAGCAAACTCGCTGCCAGAACACAGCGAGCCCGGGTCTGCCATTTGTCTTGTGGTTTTTGAGTCGGGGATATTTGTCTAACGCGCTGTCCAATGTCAACACTGGCTCTAAATACCCGCGCTGCTGCACGAAGTGGGCTTCCTCAGGGAGGATAAGGATTAATGCTGGGTTGGAGATGAAATAGCGGGAGAGGAGGAGGAGAACAGAGGAGGGATGAGCTTTGAGAGAAGGGATTGATCAAGGCAGGTACTGTGTGTGTCGATGACAAGCAGAGGAGGAGAAGGAGGAGAAGAAAGACGCATTCAGCGCCGGATTTGTGTGAGTTATCTTGTTCAATAAGGGATCAATTTGGATATTAAAGCGTAAAAAAATGCTTCCATATAGATTTTTTCACTTTTCTATGTTTCCAACTACACTTCCCCACAAAAGTTGTGTATGCATGGGTTGAACCATTTTAGAGTTGGGATGGGCCCTGTGTGAAAGATGTCCCCCGATCAAACAGAACCATTTCCAAACCTGTGACTAACCATAAATAACAAACAAAATCCAAGGCCTCCCACCAACATTAACACTGGCATCGCCACATGAGAAACTGTCGGATAGATAGGAGATGACCTCAAGTTTACTGCCTAAAACCTGTTGATCCTGAGCAATTGATTGTCCTCCACATCGCCTCCATCAATCCCCCACCACTGTCTCAGCAAGAGCAAGATGACTTCTTGCACCGATTCTGCCATGAGAAGCACATCAGTGGCCTCTGCCTTTCCTTTTATGAGGCGAATTCCATACACTGGGCCCAATATTCCTGGTTACTAGAGTCTGGTGATTAAAGTGTATAAAAAAGGGGGCAGCACCACTAAAAGGTAGTGATTTAGTGAGCTGTCGCCCCAGTTCAGGCGGGGCAACAAGTTCAAGTCCCCGCAGGAGGGTTGTAATGAAAATGAAACAAGGAACGAGACGGTGTTGGGGAGGAGAGGTTGGAGGGCTAAAAGGTTGAAGGGTGGTAAAGGGGTAGGAGGTGTGAGTGGGACGGGGTCATCTGGAGGATGGTGATGATGGTGATGCATGGATTCAGATTTTCTCCTACTCTGTAGCTGTGGGTAAATGTAATCTCTACGTCCATCTGCTACAAATTATACACATCACACATCATGTATATCACACAAGTGCCACAAATTATCTAAAATATGCCATAAACTAGCATACAAGCATGAGTGGTGCACTGACCTTTTTCCACTTGAGTTTTTGTATGGATCAAATAAAAACAATATACAACATGTTGACTAGTGAACTTTAGATGCACTCTTTTTGGCCCCTATTTTAGGTTTTTATGCTCAGATAAGCTAAGTTGCTGCTGGATCCAGCTGACTTCTGTTAAATATATTTCCTGCAGTGTGACAATGGTATTGATGTTTTCGTCTAATTTCTAGCTCTCTATATTTCCCAAAATGTTGAACTTTTGTTTTAAGTCATCTAGGTCTCAACACGTGAACTACCGTGAGAGGGTGTCAGTGTGAATTTACAGATTTAACACACTTCCAGTGTCCTAGACTGAAAAGGAGGGATTACAGAGTCCCTGACCCTCCACTAACCTCGTCCTGACCTTGTAAAAACCCTGACCCCATCATTTCCACCCTTACAGGATTCATCTGCCGGCTGGACTGCCTGCCTCTCATCTGTGGGAGTGGGGTTTGATGCCTTCAAGTACCAGCCAGCTATAAAAGACACATCCTGATGGGCCTTCCTCTGTTGTGTTTAATAGCTGTCTCTGCCCCTCCACCTCCCCCATCCTGACCTCCGCCACCGCACCCACCCTCAGCCTCTGCGCTGGCCCTTGGCTAACCCCTCGTATTCAGGGTTCAGGGTCAGGGCGGCAGACTCCCAGCCAATTGGGCGGTTGCCCAGAAGAGCCGATGCAGCCGTGAGCAGCAGGAGAGACGTAAGAGACTCAGGGACCCCTCTGATGTTCCCGAGAGTTTCCAAAGAGGGAGAGGCTGCGGTGTGTTTACAACATCTTTAATTTAGAGAGGGAAGGAGCGACGCACAGGCTTACACAGAGCATGACGACAGAGCAGCACAGTGTATAAATAAGTGTCACGTAAAAAGAAGTATGTGATTTTTTTCACTGCAGTCAAACAGCTGAATAAAGACAGATAAAAGAATGGCATGCACATTAATGCTATCTTTGATGTATGTCAGCAGCTCAAAGCACATTTTTTCGCTTCCAAATATAGACAAATAGTATTCCATTGCAGTATTATAAGATCTTTCTTAAGTTATAAATTCCCAGAAAAGAACAAAATGACAGACCCTGAAGTGACTTTTTCTCTTTATTTGGATTACTGACTAGTGAATAATCAAGTGGGGGTGAATAATCAAAAGAAATAAATAAAGGCAAAAAACATCTAAATTAGAGGAGGCCTCTCCCTGTGATTTTGAATCTTTAGCAATTTCCATGGAAGCCTGTGTATGCTCTACCGCTATTTTTTCTTTTCTACTTGAGGAAGTGTTTTCCACCCATGAGAACACTGATTCAAGAGCCTGGTATCTGCTGCTTCCTGCGGCAGGACAAAGAGAACACCAGCATCTTTAGATTACTTGCGTGTGAATCTCTGACTTTATCAATTTATGTCTGTACTTCTTATGCTTCCTGCGGATATGAAACACCACTCAGCTGTTGTAGCAGACTTATTTCCTATGCAACCACAACTGCAGAGCAGACCGACACAATGGACGTAACTCTGCTAAGGAATGCATTTCGCGGTAAAGACAACTACGATACAAACAATAACACCCACAAAGGCTACTTCCTGAAATGGATTCTTTTGGAATAACAAATGCTGGCTGCTTATGGCCCTCTGATGGCTTCATTTTTCACTCAGCATAACTTGCTAATTTTTACTGCTCAATGTCCTCCACTCAGCCCGTGTCACTAAGTCATAAGCACGCTGCTCCTGGCTGATATATGGGTCTGCACGATGATGTCAGCGAAAAACACTTTCAATAATTGCTATGATTAATATTCTCAACCTTCCAACACCTTCCCCTCTCCATCCAGCCACACATCTCCGGCAAGGTTCATCTATCAGTCTGCTCTCAAACTGCTTAAGTCCTCCGAGTGATGCATGGCGCACTGCCAACCCTGTGTTCCAATGCAAACTATTTACATTCATTCAAATTATGAGCCGATGAGCCTCCGGTGCATAAAATTACCATGAGTTAAAGAGGTAGAAAGAGGGCGAGGACCAGACTATTTACCGTTTAATTGTTTTAACTTCATTGTGCAACAAAGGCAACATTTCCACCATGCGTCAGATGCAAATTTTCCGTTTTTCTTCTCTTCCAAACAGTTTTCTCTATTAATCGTCAAGTAAATAAATGTGAATTGCGCAGACAGAAAAGTGTCTTTTACCCTGCCCATTAACACGTCCACAATGTCCTACAGCTGTCTGCACGGACTGGAATGCGCGTCGAGCTCTCACAGGACGGGTTTCCTCTCAGCCTGCGCACTAATTGTTTAGGAGGAAAAAGGTGAAACAGATATGTATAAACAGTGGAGGTCTTCCAGAAAGCCATGAGAGGCCTAAAGGGCCTGGGACAGTAGCTGACCTGCCATATTCACCATTCACACTGAGGAGTCAGGTCTGCCATATTCTGTCTAGTGGCGTCAGAAAAAATAAACTGTCACTTCCTCAGTTTTGATGGACAAATTCATACTCCAGTGGGAAACACCTCTCATGCAACTGCCTTTGACCATGCCAGGTTGTCTGAAGTGTGTATACAGTTGCAGGAAGGATAATACAGTAGACGGCACTCTGGAGTACTGTGACTTGACTAAATGAACTGCATTCAGTCCAAATTATGCTTCAATAATATAATATAAATACTATATTATAAATAAAAGCATTTATACTCTCTTGATCCAACCAGCAGTTATAAGGGGACTAAAAAGAAGACTTGTTTATAAAAACATTCAGCCATTTCACAGATACACACAGGTACAATGCACTGGTACTGTCCATCTGTGACCATGAATAAATTACTATTTGTCTTACATGTAATGCAGATATGTATTTTGAATATGTGTATGTATTTTATTTGTCACTTATATCTGCGTTTTTTGTATTCAGGGACTTCTGTCTGTCGTGCACTGCACTGGTTCTTGCAGCACTCCACTGCCTTTGTGTATCCCAAATGTGCCGATCATAAAAAAGAAATATGGCCATTGCTGGGAATATGCCTGCTCCCCGGATGAATGAGATCTGTAGACAGTGATGTTCAGTGTAACAAATTGATAGAAGTCAATTAAGCATCTATTATTAACCTCCTATGGCTCACTGTCAATTATCTGTCCCATTAACTCTGTAATACTGTATGCAATATGTGTTTAACACTGAGGAGCTCCAGCATGGCTCATATCTACCACGCACTTATGAAAAAAGAGCAGAAATGATGACTTTAAATGTCAATTCAATTTAATTAGATTTAATGAAATGGTTAAGGTCATTTATACCACTGTTCCTTGGCTCTTAGATGATTTATAATAATAATAAGGTACTCTTATATAGATTAGTCATAAATTCCCCACACTTGTTCCACAGTCTTAAAGTCACTAAGATGTTTTTTTCTGCAATGGTTTCCATATTAAAGACAATATTACTGTCCACTTCAGAGATGGTAGGGAATCTCTCATATCTATTTAAAGGCATGGGAAAATTTGGAGAGGGACATTCCTTAATAATAGATGATCTTTTCCTGACACATGGCACATGCTAAAAAATACCACAGATCCACAGAAAGCACTACAGAAAAGATCCTCCACATGGAAAAAAATGTATATTTATCGCATGTGGCGGGTGCAGAAATGCCCAACAATTTCTTCAACGATGCTTCTGTGTCTGTTACGTGATGCCTGCTCCTGCTGTGCCCCTATTGATGTTCATCAAATCACTGTGCTTGTAACAGGAAATCATTTTACGACTGTACTGACTGGGTCCTATTTACACAAACTCCCCCAAAACACTTGGACAGGATATTTGATTGTGAGAAGCCTTTTCCCTGTTGTTTTCGCAGAGCAGGCCGTCACCCTGGGTTAAGCCCTGAACACATGAGACACACAACATTACAACACACTTTACACAGAAAAAAAAAGTATTAAAGAGCTGTTAGTCATTAGAGACTTGGGTTAATGTGTTCCACAGCGCTGATTTGTTTGATGCCATTGTTTTTGTCTACAATGTACTGAGTCAGTCATGTGTTCTACCTACTGTGTTGAGACACACTGTATCAAGCAAATGAGCTCAGGAGACAGATCACATTGTTAAGTATTTCCAGCAGTTAGAATACAGTCCAAAACACTGTGACATTCAGGGAGCACATTTTGTGAAAAATTCAATTCTTCTGAGAGTTGGAAAGGAAACCATTCCAACCACAGAAATCCCAAATACCAGCTGGGTAGTTGCTGACACGAAAAGCAGGGCCGCCAAGCTAGACATGCTGTCATCTGACCCTGGTGAATGGACTGTGACTCCATACACTTGTGTCTTGAGTCAGTATCTGGACATCCTCTCGGTGTGAATAGAGCAGCAATGTCCCTACCAGCCATTTTGGCTAATGGCTCTTCCCTGAGAGATTTACGATCCAGAGACACAGGACAATTAGAGAAGGGGAAACACAAAAGCCCGGAGCTCTCCAAAGAAAGATTTACGGTATACAGAGATGCTATTTTTGAAATTGAAAGTCTGATTAGAGAGTGCTGATGGTTTGATCCAGTAGAGGGCTGTGTGGTATGGACAATGTCAGGTTCATTCAGGTGTCACTTAACTTGTGGCCTCATTACATCCTGTCAGGGTCCACTGTCCTGTGCTGTGACTGACACGTCCTTTTTGTTTGTGCTCTGTTGTGTTTCTGCCATCACTATAGGTAGATATAATAAATGAGTCACAACAAGATATATGACATGATGGCTGAGTTTGCACAGTGCAGAGTGCTTCAGATCACTACCCCCCCTCCCTGCCCTGCCTCCCAACATCTCTCCACTCAGGAAGTGAGAAAGGAAACACTTGTAGTCATGTTCCAAGACTGCAGGAAGGAGTCTGTAACACAGAGAAAGGATACAAGACTGGATAGAGGGGTTAGAGGTGAAGGGGAAAAATAAAGAGAATAAAAGAAATATACACAGGGGGATAAAGTAAGAGAAACAATGAGGAAGTATATGAGGATCTTCTATCAAACAATTCTCTTTAAATAATAGATA
>JAOXYL010000113.1:8901710-8915361 GCA_028564955.1 Terapon puta
ACTAATTTGATTATAAATACAATCAGTGTACACCTGATACATGCCTTCCACTTCTATGCAGATGACACAGCTATATATGTCACTGAAACCATGTACAGCACGACATCAAATTGATGCTCCAGTCAGCTTGTGACTTAGATTAAAGATAAATCTCACAGTATGTTGGCCTTTTGGCAGATAACATCATGGCTGTACTGCAAAAACTTTGTGTCATTGAGTCTGTCTTTGAGTTAAGATCTTTTCTTCAAGAACACAATAAAAATGAGCTCTGTCCTCATTATTATGAGCCAGGCCAGTGTTAAAGTATATCTTTAAATCTGATGGCGGTCTCAATTTCATCCTTTAAAATCACTTCTGAAAACAAATTTGCATGAATAAATGGTTTTTATAACCTTCATGTGCTGAATACTATACATATCATCAACCACAAGCAAGGATCATACAGATTCCTGTCATGACACTAAATCTACAGTAAGACCTTCTACTGTCTTCCTCTCTGTGCACAACATATTGCTCAGTGATTGTGTTCTCTGATTGTCCATGTTTAATGGCAGCCTCCATCTGCCAGCCCCGTGTGTCTGCAGGCTAGCGGCCCGCGGCGCCCCACATTAGGGCCTGTTGGCGCGGGCCCCAGGCGCATTCCGCTTCTGGAAGTGTGATTATTGAGGCCTGATTACAATGTCTGCGACCACGATAACAAACCAACCCTCACCAAGTGCTTGGCAATCTCGTTGCAAAACAAAGCGGCTGGAGAATTAATGACGCTTCAAACTCGGACAGGTTTTTTAGTGCTGATAATCTGGATCCGCAATTTGCCGCAATTGGTGGCATATGGTTTGGTTTTACACTCGGTGTCCAGCAACAGATATGAAATCTGTTGGACTGGGAGGTGATATAGCAGATCCATTCAAGTTAATTTAGATTAGATATGTAAAAATAATGATAAACAAAAATGAACTAAAGGTCATTAAGATCTTTTTTGTTTGGAAAAGAAATGACTTCAAAAGAATACTAAAGGACAAGAAAAAATATGATTAAAAAAGAAGAAAAGAAATGTAAAAAAGAGGAGCTTACAAAATCAAACGGTCATCAAAACACCAGTGTAGCAGTCTGGTTTGAGTTTTCCACAGGATGTCCGTGGGGTGGCTAAAGCATGTCGCTGTGGAAACAGACCCAGAGAACAGAGAGCCTGCTGCTTAGTGTTTGACACACACCTGAAAGCCCCCATGTTCTCTTTCTGTAGAAGTGCCTGTGGTGGTCTCCAACTGCCTGCTTGTTTTTGAGGGGTACTCATTGCCTCATCCCTGCCTCCAGGCAAAACTCCATCCCTATCCCTATCTCCTCTCTTTTCCTCTTTTCCTACTCTCCTCCTCCCCTCACTCATCAAATTCCTCTTTTGCTCAATCTACTCTGAGTCTCTCTCTTCTTCTCTATGTTTCCTCATCTCTCCGTCCCCTCAGGGCAGCAGGTTTGGGCAGAAGTCTATAGCGGCGATCAGAGCTGATAACCTGTATTCTGGACAGGCGTGCCACATGGGGCCACACCTTGCCCGAGGATAGGTCCTTCCATGCTGGGGGCAACGGAGGCACACAGGCCAGGGGGCTAAGGCCGGGGGCTAGGTCTAGAGTCTGGGGCTCGGAGCTTGAACTGCATCAGGAGCAGCGGGGAAACGGGCTGGATGCTGGGACAGCAGCTGCATGAGCCCGAAGGCCAGGGCGGGTGGAAAGGGGAGCGCAGAGAGGGGTGAGGGGCAGAGACATGGAGCCACGAAGAGAGGGAAGGGTCAGGGTCAGTGACAGGGGTCTGCATGGTCCAGCTGAGGCTCTACTGATCCGTGGTCGAGTGGAGCTGACAGGTGAGAGAACTGCACCACCCCTAATGATGGCAGCCAAGGTAGGGGTTGGGGGAGATGTTGGTGCAGGTTGGCACGCGCGCCTGCACTGCGAGGTGAGTTTGATGGGGTGAGGTGGAAAGGGAGGGGAAGGAGCGAGAGGTGGAGAGAGCTGCGGAGAGTGATGGAATCAACCGTATAGCCCTGCTGTGTGTGTAAAGCTTTTGTTTACGCTGATATTTCAGAGATCAACTGGAGGCCTCAGCCTTGCTGTGTCTGCAGTCTGGCTATTGTGCTGTAACCGCCACGTAATTATCCGTCTCAAATTCAACTTCACAAAAATGCATCTGATTGGCAAATTCTGGAAGTCAGGCAGTTCACTTTCTGCCACTTGTCACTATTCACTCAGTAATAAAGCTGTTTTTATTCACTCAGCTGGCTCCAGTGTGTGACAACAGGCCATGTGTTCTGCTTCCACCGCAGTCTAGAAAATACTTTCTGTCACTTTAGTCAGAGACCACAAGCTGGAGTAGTTGGTCATCGGAACTATGGCAAGGTGCTCCGTGTAATCGTATTTGTGCACGCCTTACTGTGTCTTTCTATACGCACTTTTTTTGGTGGTGTGTGTTTGTTGCACAGGCAGGACCGCGTGGCAATGCTCCATCTGCCTGTCTGCCTGGATTTCTCTGTCTGTGCCGCCCCGATTCCATCCCCATCTACTGGTTCGGGGGGTGGTGGTGGGAGTGGGGGTCGGCTGCGGGGGAAGGAATGGTGGTGGTGGCGATGGTGGTGGGGAGTGTACACAAAGAGTCACCCCGAATCTGCCAGCTGATTAATCAAGGGTGATTCGGCGGCAAGCGCAGCCTACCCGCTCCTTCCTGGCTAGTCCGTGTGTATTTATTTAGAGTAACCCGTGGCCAGTCACGCCTGACCTCAAACCATCAGGAGCAGCCACAGTTGCGCCCAAGCATAAACAAAAAATGCGTAATGAAGGTAAGAGGACAGAGGACGGGGTGGTGTGGGGCTGAGGAAGGAGGGGAGGGAAGGCGAGGGAGGGGGTGTGTGGAGTGGGGGGGGCAAGGAGAGTGGGAGGAGGGCAAGCGCTCTTTCTTTTCTCAGAGATAGGGATCTTGAGCTTCACAGCAGAGCTCATGGGTCCAGACACTGAGCTGAAATAGCTGCCTGTGTCCTGGTGTTTACTTCTCAGCTGACATGGGAAGGGAAATCATTGACCTCTGTCGGTGCAGCCAGGGTCCATCCATCTTCGAGGCCAAAGGTATTTTTTGTTGGGTATCGAATAGCTGGTGGTGAGGAGGGGGGGCCTTCCTACTTGCATAATGAGTTAATTGGGCCTGGACTCCAGGCTACACAACTGATGAGACATACATTTTTATTTTCTTGAAAAGGAAAACATGGTTTTCGGTGTGGCTGCAGTTGGAGTAGTTTGATGACACAAAAAAAACACGCAAACCACAGTTGGCAGCAAATATTTTATTCTTTTCTATTTTGGTTCACGTGTTCGAAATCAGCATCCTCTCCCGGCTCCCCTCTCTAAAATGCTCCAGTTCATATTGGGGTTAAAAGCATCAGGCCTGATCAATTTCATCATCTTAGCTGTGATGTAAGTAGCACAGCGAGCAGGAGAACAGAAACAAACAAACTCCAAAGATGGAGCCTCTGTAGAGAGTTATTGATCGAACATGAAGGTTAGCCAGAAGTCTGAGAAGGTTGGCTCTCAGCAGTCCCACGTGGCGCCAAGAGGCCCAGCTCTCTCTGTCTTTAAGAGCACAAAACACAGGAAAGAACAAACACAGCGGATGGGAGAGAGGAAGGGGGGAACAAGTATAAGACACTCGCAGTAAGGCTGAGGATGTGTGCTTTCATGAATCACGTGGTCATCACTATGAAATAAAATGTTAAAAAATTAAATAAATCAACACAGAAACAGAACGATGTGATAACAATCAAACATTCATATTTTACTAATACACACTGTGTGCTTTGTATTTGCAAGTCCTCAAAGTTATTTTAAAGGCACAGAGGGAGCAGAAGTTAACCGTGACAAGGGCAGGTGGCAGTTAAGATGTCTGTTTACCAACCTCCTTGTCCTGCACACATGTCTGCCTCTTTGCCTCGTGTTGTAATCTGCTAACGCTGTGATTGTCCAGGAGAGGCAGGAATGGCATTTCAGGTGAGCAGGTGGAAGCAGGCAACGCACCACCTGGTGCTGTGAGAAAAGAGGAGAGAGAGAGAGAGAGAGAGACAGAGAGGGAGAGAGAGCACAGCCTCCCAGCACAGCTTGTTGGGTTCTGACCCACCACAGCCCTCAATCTCTATAACCTCTCCACACACTCACACACATACACACACACACCACCCACTCCCCCTCGCCATCTCATTCAGATCAGCCACACAGCACCGGCTTGACTGAGGCAGGAAGGGGGCCCGTCTCCCGTAGAGGCAAACAGAGGATGGGAGGATGAAGGCAGGGCAGGAGAGATGGAACATAGCGGTAAACAACAGCACCTTTTGTCCTGCATCTGTCTGAGCCCGGCATCCTACAGCGTGTGACAGTTAGAAATGCATGCGGTACACTCAGCAATCCCCGACATGGATGTTGAGTCATCCCAGATGGCCGTCACTGTTTTTTTTCTTTCTCCTCCCTTCTCCTCGTCTCCTTTTCTATTTCGCTCCCCCTCTCCGTCTCTACCTCTTCATCGCTTTCACCACCTCCTGTCAACCAAGGACGGCCACTCCGGTGTGACTTTGAGGAGTGGGAAAGAACAACTGGGTTAACTTCAGAGTGGCCAGCATACAAATCCCATCAGTTAATTAGATATATGAATGTAAAATGAATTGAATCGGTGTAGAGATAATGTACATCACAACAGTGTAATGATGATGCTTTAAGTAATTAAGAGCTCAGATTAAAATCCGAATCAGTTTAGGCACATTGATGGAGAGTTTACAAGAGCTGGTAAGCATAATAAGTGCAGCAACAGCATTGGGATGTGATGAAGCTGGCAGTATTTCAAATGTAATTTAATAGGCAAAACTTTTTTTAAAATTGAGTTTTTATTCTATTTTTCTTATTGTTACTGATGGAGTAATTAAAGTGTGATTTTGGGTTAGTTTGTCCAAACCCTTACATATTGCATGGGAATTGTTATGTTGCATTTTAACTGACTGAGAAAAAAGGATATTTAACAACTTGCACATTTCGTGTCGGGGTGTGGCGGGGGGGCAATGAATGATGATTAACCGTCTCTAATAAAACTTCTAACCTAATTATGCACACGCCAACTGTAAAGACGCACTCTCTGTCAAAGTTAATACCCCTGACAGCTTCTCACATCTCCTTGACAAAAAAAAAAAAAAAAAAAAAGATACATAACCCTTTGACTTTTGACAGTTTGGATGTAGAAGCCGACTTGACAGATGCTATGCTATTCCCCACGTCTTGGGATGGGGGGAAAAAATATGAAAATGCATTATTAATTTCACAATGTGGATAGCCAATATTCATAAAGTGCAACAGAAGAACAGGCAGGCAGGGAGGCAGGCAGCCTGGCGGATGTGCCAGCCAACGAGCAACTCTAACCTTGAGCTTTCACCATCGCTGGTTGACATCTCTGAAAACATGTTCTTTTTTTTTTTCCAAGTGCGGGTTGTCAGCGGTACTGTCACTGGCAGGGAGAGGCGACGCTAAGTAAAGAAGGACACATGTGGCTCCGTGAGGAGGGGGGGGTCTCTGTAAAGTCACTCACAGAGTTCCTGTCACGGTTAAGTAGACAGGTGCTTACTGTTAACACCCCACTAATATCTTTATGCATATTTATGAATCCCCCCTCCCTTATAATACGTTGCTCGTTAATGTCACAGCTGCCAAATATTGACTATGACTTTCTTTTAAAAAGCGCATAAATAAAACAGCTTTTAAAGATTCTGACCTGCTTAAATACATCGCTTTTCCTGTCCCTTTGATCAGAAAGGCTTTCATTATTCAAGCCTCCGCGCTTCTTTATATTCTGCCACCTCATCTGCTGCAAATATGCAATATATCTTTATTTAGAGTAGCTACCTATCCCTTCATCTCCCGTACCCACACTTAATCCTTCCTCTTTTTCTGGTGTCTAAGTGTGGTCAGAGACATCTAAGTGCTCTCATTATGGGAAAAGTTTGCGAGTGGGGCAAAACTTGCTGCTGGGTCTCATCAGCGAGAAAGAGGGAAATGGCTTTATAGTCTCTGAGGATTTGTATGCTGATTGCTCCCTAATTCTGACTCCCGCTCTGTAACTGCGCCTTTCTTTTCCCATGAAAACTTGGCCAAGAATTGCTGCACATGAGGGGGAGAGTTTTGAAGAGATGTGTATGGAACTGGACAAGTTCCTGCTCTGCTGCAAAATCTCAGTTCAGGTTTGGGCAAATAGTCTCATCAGACATATTTGCAATAAATCCAGCTCCCTATCCAGCATCTGTGGGGCTCAAACAAAGGCCTGGGTGAGGTAATCAATAGAGCATATGTTGAATTTGAAGAACTTTATTGAATTTAAATGCTTGGATTCGATGGTAGTTCAAACTGTGTTTATACTGACTGAGAATACCGCAGACTGTTGGATGATTTGTATTCATCCTAGTGACAGTACTGATGCAGCCAGCAGGCGAAAAGGTCATAAGAGCTCAGGATAAAGATAGAACATAACACCTAAGGACCAACGACTCTGACTTTATAGGTACATACGAAAACATAGTATATACCAGTATATAGCATATATTCAGTGAATATATAATTGGAGACACAATCACGATGTAATCTGAAGGTCATAATCTGCATTAAATCATCTTTTTTGTTTGGAAGATCAAATACTGGAATTGGAATATACTACTGCAATGGCTTAATGCTGCAAAAAAGCAGAAAAGATCTGATACAACATAAATCATCACAACAGCTATGATTTGGTCTATATACAGAAGCCTCACAGTGAAATTATACAAATTTCCTCTGTATGAGCATATGACAGAATTGAAGATTGAAAAATCTAAATTTCAGGCAGAATGAGTAAAATGATAAGAAAAACTGCATAATTCCAAGAATGAACTCCAATTCTGAATATATGTAGGAGAGTACAGTACATTAACATGTCCAGGATGCCCATATCTAAAACCTTGAAACTTTTGCATTCTGGTGGGATTTTGGTCTGTCCCCTCTTGTCTGTGAGAGTAAACAAATTAGCCCTCTGAAGCCATGGGTGGGGTCAGAGGTCAAGCCTGACACAGGAAGGCATAGTGTGACAGGCTTAGGCCACTTGGACTTCTCGCCCAAGGAACAGATGTTAGAGGCGGCAGTGTGATTATCGCCACGGCGACCGAGGAACAGGAGCAACGGCCCTTGGATGGATGCTGGTAATTACCCAGGCTCCCCTGGGAAGGAGATGACACGTGCCCGCCACTCTTGGAGATCACAGGGGCGTAATTAAAGCTGCAGTAACAGTTGTTAATAGGGCAGCAAATAAAGGTAGCAGGGGATGAAGGGAAAGAGAAAGCAAGGGAGGGAAGGAAGTAAGGGGGGCATAATGGAGGATTGTCTCTTCTTTGTCCTCTCGCTTGTTTGTTTTGCACACTGTGACCTTCCTAGAAGGCAATGCATTTAAATGAAGGACAGTTCATCGAGAAAGAAGAAAGTGAACTTCGCCAAAAATCTGATATTGTGCCAAATAGCCTAGTGTAGCACTTATTCATCAGAGGCAATATGTGCCAAGTAACAAAATAAACAACAACAAAATGGTTTTCTGTTGTCCAAGCAGCACTATTGCTTTAAATTGTAATAATGTAAATTGCAAAAATATGACAATTTCATTATTTTGAATTGCATTTTCCTGTTATAGATTTCTCCACCTCAAGACAATTCCAACTCAGCAAATTTACTCTTTCTTCAGAGCTATAAAAGCAAACTTCTCAGCACATAAAGAGCTATGGCTTCAATGTCCAGTGGCAAAAAAAAAGAAAGAAAAAAAACTTTACTGTACAACAAAAATGTCACAAAGTCACCCCAAGACCTCTGCAGGCATGAAATCAGCCAGGAATCTCTTTAAGTGCAGCCGTAGTGTTTGCTTGTGACAGGTGTGTTTTTGTCTTGCTCGGCAGTGTGTGATGCGGAGAGTGCCCACGCAGAGCTCTTAAAAGCACCATACGAGACCCCGAGTGTCAGAGCACATCACCACAGCCTTTTAGAGCCACAAAACCCTCTGACAGCACCAAAATGGCTTCTCTTGCTTTTTTTGTGCTCCAGTCGACTTCTCATAAATGACCACATTCAACCCCTGTATGGCACTTGACAAGCCTATGAATTCTTCTTCCTGAAAGGCCTGATGTGAAAAAACACACACTGCTTTGGGAGGGATTGGGCGGAGGGGTTGTTGGAGAGCATTCTGTAAGTGCGTTTAGACTTTGTATGAACAACTTAAATGGTTTTCAGCTTGATGCTAAGTTCGCCTTTGGATGTCAAAGAACATTGAAAAAGGGGCAAATTGGAACTGGTGATGGGTAAGTGAGAAGTTGCCAAAACATTATGGCATACTGTATGATTAATCTAACTGATGAGGATTGGCACGTTTTCAGTGTCAATACCATAGAAAGGCCCTTGAAGATCAAATGTCTGGCCTGAGGCAACAATAAGGTTTGTGTAATGGTTTCCCTAATTACATTAGAGCTATATTTGTAGCCCTGCAATGCACGCAGTCCTCATTGGCATTTATGCCTAACCCACTGTTTTCTGGATCTCTGGAGATCTCTCCAGTGGAAGAATGAGGGGAGCAGAAGAGAAGGGGCGGATCAGATGACTGTGGCGATAATGTGTGAGTTTGCCAGTCAGGTCTGTCTTCCATAGCGGAGGGGAGTCCCTGAGAGAATTAGCCATGCTGAGCTTGACACAGAATACCCACCCAGATAAATGGCAAGGTTCTGGCAGGACATATTTTTGGGATTAACTCGCTGACCCAAAAAAGTGATGTCCACAAAATGAGACCACCGGGGACAGCAGAAGAGACTTTTCAGCCATTTCTTCAGCTGTTAGAGCAAATGTCAACCAGCGAACCTGGATCTTTCAATTACTGTCGTTTAACTCACAAAGAGAAAAGGTCCGCCAGGGATTATTTGTCCAGCGTGAACCTGCCAATTCATACATGAGGCAAGCCGACACAAAGGTATAGATAAACCATCTCTATTTTAGTAGTAGTAACTGTATCTCCCATTAGCATATAGCACTCAAGAACCACTTTAAAGGAACAAAATGCGGTCCATTCACAGTCAATGATCCTCAAAGGCCTAAATGGAATTGCTACAACCTCTGATGTCCCACTTCCTGAAAATATCTTTCATTTGGAAAGACCACCGTTGATGTTACCATGCAATGCCTCTCTCTTTTCCATTGTATCTCTCTCTCCCTTGCACTCTCACTCTCCGCGGTAACATTCGCACATCACACATTGCAAACGTCCGCATGCTCTCTATTTCTTTGAGTGTTCTGTTGTCAGTGTTTCATGACTTATTCACTCATTTTAGCCCACTAAGGACATCAATATTTAATACGCAATGGAAGCATGTTTTCCCATGGCTTAATAAAGGATATGGTGTGCATGCACAACACACACGCACAGTATGTGGATGCATATGTGAGTGTGTTATCTGCAGCCATATAACAGCTTGTGTTCTCTGTCTTCTCTTCCTGTGGTGAGGAAGAAACAGTTTCAGTGCAGTCTTCAGAGTCAAACCTGCAGTCAGCAGACAGGGCAACATGGGCGACTGTAACTAATACAAATTTAATACAAATTAGTCATTTTAATTGCCATTAATTGCAGCGTTTTTTCAAATTCATTGTAGCTGTGAACCTCCAACCCTGAGATTAGTGGGGCACCCAAGGCACAGCTGCTCAGGATCTATTACTGTGGTTATCTATGAATTTAACTAAATATTTCACTGCACCGTTGACCTCCTTTTTCAGCATCATCAAAACCCAGCTATAACTTATAACAGCTCTATCTGCATTTGATCTAACACTGGGTTTAGCCAGGTAAATCGATTCATATAACCTTATGCATTTAAAGGGCAAGCATGACTGCATTAACATACTGTGTTACTTGATTAGCTACCGATCGGTACAGTCCTACAGCTATATCAATTCCACAGTTAACACTCATCAAATCTAATCCTGGCTGGAAATCCCAATGCAGCTCGCTGTCATATCCCGTTGGCAGGTTGCATCTAAACTGATTTGGCAACCTTTTGTCTTCTCTAATCTGTTCAAATCAATAGAAATATTCGCCCTTGATCCAGCATGGCAAGCCGGGATCAATAGGAATATTGATCAATAAGTGGTATTGGATGCATTGGGAGGTCAGTCAGTCCTGGTAGGGTCGAGGCTAATCAGTTTAAGCTTCTCGCAGGCAGTTAAATGGGGGCTAAGCGAAGTTTAAGAAGTGACCTGGCCTGCAGAGAGTCCTTGGCTCCTTCCGAGTCGTGAGAGCTTCCACAGAGAAAAATGGAGGCGATGAATGAAAAACAGCATCCTTTATTTAATTTGTCACTTTGTTTAATGGACTTATGCAACAGCTGCAGAGACTGTCACACTGCAGTTTCATTCTGAGTCTTACCAGTGCTAAAATAGATTATTACACATGGTGTGTATTTCAGAAAGATTAACATTTCCAGAGATAAGAAAAAAAACAGCACAGTAGTTTTGTCTTTCTGCAAATATTTTTTTAGGTAATTCAATGAACTCTTGAATGGTTTGTTGAATTGATTGTAGGACTTGTAGGAACATCCAGTCTTAAGTGAAAAACTCAAACCCACCAAACCAGGAGATAAACTATTTACTGGAGACCAACAATATAGACTTTTCACAGATTAGTATACATTAACATACATTATATAGCCAACAATTCCTTCAGAACAGTGCCCGTACTTTACAGAACAGCTCCAAATCGCAATTGAAAAACACATTACTTTTACAATGTTATGGTTAAGCCGTTTAGATTTAGGAAAATGATTCAGGTCTTGTAGTTAGGATTAGAGAAACATCATGGTTTGGGTAAAAATGAATATATTGTTAAGCTTAGGGAACTTGGTTTGGTTGTCTCATGGTTGGAAAATGTCAAAGTCAGATGACCCATTCATCCATCCATTCAGCCTAACCCCCTAAGATAGATACTTGGATCATCATGCTAAAACAATCTGTTGTGTTTCCTTGAAGGGACGTGTTTACTATTTAGCAGATAGTATGCACATTTTTTTTGTTTATGGACGAGTGTGACACAATCTTAAATTGCACTTGGGAAGGATTGAACAGGGTGGTTACTGTTAAATGTGACAGATTCCACGTGGCCCTGATGAATGAGACGTGGCCACAGCGTCGACACACACACACAGACACACGCACACAAGCCTTTGGGGGTGGTAATTAACACAGGGCCAGTGTATCTAACCCCAAAACCTGTTCCTTCTCCAGCGCATTTTCGCAAATTCAGTAGTTTTCCGTACTACTTTTTTCTTCTGCTTACTCAATCTGTGTCACGCTCTCTCTTCCTTCTCCTATCCCCTTCTCTCTCACCCGAGGATGTATGTCCCGACGCCTGGCCAAGGTCAAGGATACACAGAATCATTAGAAGAGAGGATACAAGCGAAGGATGAATGAGCCCACCAAGGGTCACATGACATGAATGATAACGTACCATACTCTCTGCAGTTAAAACACAAAGACCTTTTGAAATAAGAAGGAAAAAAAAGAGGAAGGAAAGCAGAGGAGTCACAGGACAGCAGACAGGGAGGTACGGGAGAGAGAGGGAAACACGAACATGGTGAGTCGTGGCTGAGTCGGGGCAATAGATGACCTTTTCAGAGAAAGCCCCTTATGCAGTCTTGGGCCAAGGTACACTTTTATTTATAGAAGGTATTTATAGAAGCGATTTTCCCGAGGTTATCCTGAGCAAAATGCCAGTTCTCATTACCAGCCGGGTCCTGCCTGTGCTTCATTTTACGGCTGGATGGGCCCAGGCAGCGGGGGACCCAGCATGCAGCCCAGGGTCACCTATTAAATCCTCATGTCCAAGAGAGCACCGTCATGCACTTCTTGTTCTACACTGGGTGGGGCTGTGGAGCAGTAAGAGCAGAGTGAGTAAAGGGGTGGCCAGGTGTGTCCGCGCACGTGTGTGTGTGAGCCCTCGCTAATGTGTACAGAGTGATTTATTAAAGGAGTGTGCCATTAGTACTGGGGTTTGCCATTTTACCACCCTCCTGTTGTTTCAGGTTGCTATGATTACATTTTGAAATCCAGAGCTTCTCTCCACTTGCAAGAATAGTGCCACTCAGTGTAAAAAAAAAATTGTTCATAGCACATAATTAAAACAAATTGGGCATTTTTGTACATAGGCGTCTTCAGTGGTTGACAACATCCATCCAGTCTGTTAAAAAAAAAAAACACTTGAGGGAGTGGAAACATGAACGCTTATGTCTGCAAACACGCACTTGTGTGAATTACTGTTTCTGTGTATCGGCATGAGCGCGCCTGTGTGTATGAATGTGTGTCTCATCAGAGCGGCTATAAGTCACCCTGGTGAAGCACCTCAGGCCCTTCTGGCGGGGCCCTGGAGCCCCAGCATGGGGTCATCACAGCCCAGGGACATACAGACAGCGTGGAATGTCAACTCAAAGACATAACCAGACATGTTCAGGCTCCAGGAAATGAAAAAAAAGAGAGAAAAAAAAAGAAAACGCCTCTGTCCTCCACTAATGATGGCAAAGAAAGGAGGCTAAATTAGACGCATTTGTGCTGCCAGCATACGCTGCACATAAGATAAAAAAGTCAAGATGTAATGACTCTGACAATGTTGATTACCATTGTGGATGATTCTGCCAACAAAACAAATTTCACATTTTTCAACAGGCTCCATTTTTTATAGACTGAAAGTAGATGATGAGGCAAAAATAAATAAAAAAAAAAAATCCAGCCCAGCTACACATTCTTCAACTCATCTTTCTCTGAATTGTAACAGAAGAGTGGGGAAGTTACAGACTGGACAGAATCAGCATGGTGCAGGAACAGTGGAAACTCTGGGGAATAGCACCTTATTCACACAGCGCAGCAATATTCCCATTTGTCCCTCATCACAAGAACCTCCTGCTCTTACTTCTTAGTATTGAGGGAGCCCAAGAGTTATACCTGCAGAGAACTAGGTGAATGTTCCCAAATTAAGTCAGCCATATTACCTTCTTAACATACTTACAATTCTAGTTATAGTAGTGGCCTATGCAACAGTAGTCTTCACTATATAATGAGGCGATTGCACTGGCCTACAAGCTATGAAAGACTTTTCTGTCTTTAATTAGCATCTGACCAATAGAGTTGGTACTTTGTCACTTTGTCGAAAACTGTACGTGTTTTGTATTGATTGTATTTTCCTCTAGTTTCTCATTTTTCCAACAGGGGATCCTGGTGTTCTTCCCTCCGCTCCCCCTCCTCCCCCTCCTCCTGAGCCTACAGTATGCTGCTTGTTTGGTTTGAGGCTGTCAGGTGAGACACCATTAGATTGGGTCCTGACAGGCTGCAGTAATGACGGCCAACATAGAGGATAGGGTGAACACTTTTGCACAGGACCCACACACATTCGCACACACACACACACACACATGCACAGCTGCTGCAGATGCTTGACGGACAAGAGTCCATTTCAGGCCTCTGTCTATCTACAACTATGCTAACTCCCCTGGTCATTTTACTGTGTGTGTGCGCGTGCTTGTGCGTGCGTGTGTGTGTGTGTGTGTGTGTGT
>JAOXYL010000113.1:8936654-8947628 GCA_028564955.1 Terapon puta
AGATAGATAGATAGATAGATAGATAGATAGATAGATAGATAGATAGATAGATAGATAGACAGACTTTATTAATCCCAAACTGGTACTACTTGTGCAGTGTGTTTAGCATGTTAGGCCTCACAGGCCTCTGCGAGGTTGTAATACTTCTGCTCACAGGCCCCACTAACCATACTTCTATTTAATCTCGTTGACATTTAAAGACTGACAGCACCAACAACTACAATCAATCTTTTTTTTTTTTTTTACAGATTATTTCTTTTCTTCTGGGATGAAATTTCTGTGTTGTTGAGAGGGCAATCAGGGGCAAACCAGATTCCACACTCTTGTTACAGTCCAACTGTCAGACCTGTTTGTTTTTTGACCCTCGCTCTCCTCTAACGCTGTCACTGTCAAAATTGAAATGCCCTTTAAGACAGCCGTTTGACTGGTCATCTGGTGACCTGCCTCACAGCTCACAGCTCCTGGGTGGATGGACAACATGCTAAGACCAACCCCGCAATTTGGCAGATCTACCTTTGACAGCACATTGAGAAGGATCAATAATAACCTGTCAGGAGGAGGCAGCCATTCCCTCTCATTTAGTGATAAAGGTGAGTTTGTGTCTGGCGAGCTGCAAGCAGATAGATGGGAGATGGGGAAAAGAACAAAAACTTGCCGGACGGAGAAGTTTCTGGTGAATTTCCACGACGTCGGTGTAAAAATAGAAAATAAGGAATACATGAATAAATCAAAACACACCCTCTTTGGTTGTGTGTCTGTGTTAATTCTGTTGTCCAAGCAAAAGCACAGAGCGTCTGAGGGATGTCACCATTGTCTTTAGGTTGGTTTACGACCTCCAGGCATGAGGAGGCCTGTGCATATGTAACCAGGCTAATTTACACAACGCTCTGAGCAAGCTTTACTCCATAATTCACAGGCTTGGTTCGTTTGAACCCTCTTTCTCCCCATCAGACGGCACTAGGTCTGCGGCCATGCACAACTTCAGCTCCCCGACTCATCTGGATAGCCGGAGGCCTAGTCGCAGACAGATAATAGACCAAAGGTACAAAGGCGCACATATCTCAATACATGCATGCAAGGAAAGTGCGGGGTCGTTATAGTAGTCCGGGATGGCCCCAGTCCCATCACTTTCTCTGATGTGTGTGTACAAGGGCGACATGTCATTGTCCTCATGCTCGGCCTAAAGCGAAGCCCCTTTGTTATTTATTGTCTCTGAATGCATAAACCCTTCTTGTCTGGACCTCAAAACAGAGGACAGGGCAATTACAGACAAAACACCAGGCCTTCTTGAAGTCATTTTGAAAGAATTGTCTCTTCAATTTTTCCAGTTCCTGTTCAAAATATATCCCAAAAAATTCCCTTTAATTTCACTGTGACGCAAATTAATTGATTGTTTTTATATATATATATATATATATATATATATATATATATATATATAGATTATGATTGAAACAACTTATAAAACAAATTTATTACAAATCATTCACATTGAAAAATAAAACCGGGCTTTTAAGGTCACTTTTAAACAAAATCTACAAAACAGTCAACAGACATGAAAAGTGCCTATTTGCTTCCTCGGCTACAAAAACTGAGAAGATCCTGACATGAAATTCCAGACTAAAAGCGCAACTCAAATTTCAGATCATGTGAAGCACTTTGGCGAGCCTTCAAAACAAACTTGACTGTCGCCAAATCTCAGAGATGTTACCATGGTTCCGCTGCTCCTCTGTGAGAGCGTGATGACGAGCCGCTCTCCCAGTTCAGAGCACTAATGGTGTCTGTGGAAGGCATGCAGCACCGAGTTCCAGGCTGGCAGGGACGTGCTTAGAGCGGTACACTTGTCACAGCCCATCATATGAGCGCTCCTCTGAACTACAGCCGTGAATAATTTCTTCAAGATTCAAAAGTCTTTCTTTTTTTCTTCTTCTTTTTTTTTTTTACACTCTCTTTACAGAACCAACCACCAAGTCCTTGTAACTATTTCAACACTTGCAGTGGAGAAAGCAAAGAGATGGAATACAGTAGTAGTCTCTCTTTGTTTAACTGAAGAAAGTTTGCAAAACTGGGCTCAGAACTTGACATTAAAAGAAGAGCTTATGTGAGCAGTCAGGCAGAGAGAACGCCAGGGTTGCAGGCTCTGAAATTGTGGGTAGGAGTTAGCTTATCTAATTGTAAACGAGCGCACAAGAGTGTGGACACTCATCATGCACTTGTCAAAATATGGCCGCCTGTGATTTCACTCTGCTGTGGCTCCGCCGTTCGCCAAAGTTTGTTTACATTCAGACAGGCCTTTTATAATTCCAGTCTGAGAGTACAATTGTAGCAATTACTGCAGGATAGGTGCTGTACGGCTGGAGAAGCAACACAATGGAAAGCTTTATCAGACACATTCCCTTACAGTTGTTGCCTCATTCTTGGGCTTTATTTGCAGTCTTTGTACATCACCTTTGAACAAAGATGTGCCAATATGCACTTTTTCCACTGTGGATTCAGACGTCAACTGCAAAAGCTTAAGTGTTCCTCATTTGTTCGCTTTGTCATATCTGTTAGTTTGGTAAAGATGAAGGACAAAAGTTAAGTGTGGTTCATGCAATGTGATGAAAGAAAGATTAAAGTTTGTTTTTTTTTAACAGACTGTCAAAATAGAGGTCACTTATTGGTGATGTAATCATAAACACAAACAACAACTTGCAGTGCACAATATATTGCACAGGCTTAGTGCCTTGACTCAAATTCTCCTTGTGGGAATTATGCAACAGCTAATGAATTAATAAATAGAAGAAAGGAAGCAGTTTCTCTTGAGAAAAGTGAATTTTGTGTCACTTTGTGCCTCAAATAAAATGAAGACAAAACAAGGCAGTGCACTTAAGAGAGACCAAGAGTGTTGTAATGTTGTGGTTTAGTGGCGCTTTTACTTAAATGCTAACACCTGTACGCTAACACTCTCACAACGATAATGCTGACATCCCGTTGTCTAAGATGTTAAAGCTAACATGATCATGTTTTGTTGTTTCATCAGATTTTACATTTACATTGTTCATCATCTTAGGTTTGTCATGTTTAAATGAGCTAATTAGCACTAAATACAGATTAGTTGAGGCATGTTAAACTGTTTAAAATGTAAGAAGTTTTGGTGTGATGACAGTGGTAATGAAAGGCCACAGGGTCACCTAAGTTATCACTGTTCATCCTCTGGGGATCATGTCTGTCTGCACAAAGTTTCACAACAGTACATTCAATAGTTAATTTCAGTCTGGAGAAATATGCTGCTGGTGTGGTTGAAATTTGGTGACATGAGGTTTTTTACTTAAAGGATGTTCACTGGTAATGAGAGGAGGAAGGAATGTATCCACGAAGCAGTTAGAGAGCAGGCAGATGGGCACAAGCACTGAGTTTGAAGTTGATCTTGATTTCACAGTGGTTGGGTGGAGACGGGGGGGGGCAAGAAAAGCTTCTTCACACAGATGTTCACAAGCTGCTGTCAGAAGAACACCAGCATTTCCTCTTAACGAAGACACTCTGTCCAAGCCTGAGAACTCAACATGATAGCGCACATCTTGTGGTTTTCCAAATACACAGTACATTTGAAGGAGACACATCCTTCTGCATTCCCTGGAACATCCTCGCTTACCAGGTGTCACTGGCTGCACCGGGGTCAGAGTTGAAGGAAGGAAGAGGCAATTTTGTTTTTCAGCACAGGCCTGAAACTGCTGATGGATGCACTTCCCAGGTCTTTGCATCCACACGCGGACTGGAACAAATGGCATGATTGTATGCTAATGTTCTTGCTTGTGGCCATGCATTATCTGCTCAACAGAGCAAAAGATTAAAAACAACCTTTGATCACTTGTGTTTTGAAGAGAAAAAATATTTGTTCAACAACATTTTGCACTTCTCTTTTAATGCCACAAGGCATTAATGTCAACTAATGAGTCAGACTAATTCCTCATTGGTTTCTGTGGCTTTGAGCATTAAAACTTGATGCGTCTCCTCACTTCGCTGTAAATGCCTGTGGACCTCTTAATGTGCAAGCCAAATGCCCTGCTGGGTTGGATTGACCGTAATGGATTTGGTCCAACGACAGATATCCAGCTCTCATAAATTGATTTGATCTCCGAGGACAGAGAATGAGAGATGATTTTTACAATTGAGACATCAATGGAACATAGACCACAATAGAGGAGACGGAGAAAGTCAATCCCTGCTAAACTGGCACTGGAAAAATCAAACATGTTCCTCAAGTGCCTGGTTATAACTGTCTCTGAACCCCTTTTATCTTATTTTTGGATGGTTGCAGATTTGCTCTATAAATTTAATAAATCCTAGACTATTTTAAATCCTAAAGCACTTATTTGGAGCCTATACTGAAACGAATGGGTGCGATTTCTTTTTATCTCCATGCAAATTGTTCTTAGTGGAATATTTAACCTTTTACTTGAGATACTCTGCATCTATAATAACAATAATTCTTCCTATTGTTGATACTATTAGCAACATATTTCAGCATTAAAGATCTGTAATCTATCACATGGTCTATTTTTAAAATCAGTCACTCAGCCAGACAGAGTCCGATTGCTCATAAATTCAGCATCGAATAAAGTGATCAGATTACATTTAATGCATTTTTTTGTATCCGCAGGCCTCTGCCATAAATTAAAACCATCTGAAAGCGTCTGGAGTGCATTTCATTTTGCCTTGATTCATGTGCTGTAATATAACCCCTCTCCGATTCCCTGTGTGGCACAGGACAGTGAAGGGAGTGAGCTGAGTGCGTCAGGAGATTAAAACCTAACCACGAGATTGGACTCAGGATGTAGGCATCAGATAATATAGTAGGGATATAATGAAAGTGTAAACAAAAACCTAGCGCAAGAGAGAAACGCCTGCTCATAAAATCTCTCTCACCATTGTCTTTTTTAACAAAAGAGATTCCACAAGCCTGGCGCCCTGCAAGTTATTAACAGTAGACTGAATTACATACTTCAAAACTTTTAGAGATTCGAGTTTTGCCCTTGCCTCTCCATTGTTAGATAGCATGTGCAGACGTCCATACAAGGGCTGAGTAAACAAGGAGCACTTTGTGTGGAAGGGATACAATGAGTGTGCTGTCGGGAATCCTTCCAAAAATCACAGTGTAATTGCGAAACTGACCCACGAATATAATGAAGACGTCAAAATATTCTGTCAGTTTCCTATCTAGACAGACAAGCCAATTAAATCACTTTAGCACATGCAAGCCTGTGAAGACATATCATGATGTGTAAAGCTCTGCCAGTGCGCCGCTGAGCCTCTCTCCTCTGCAGGCTGGGTTTACACCTTAGTGTCCTTGTGTGCCCGGCCGCTGTAGTGATAGATCGGTCGTCGCTTTCACGTTGGGAGCAGCTCTGAATGAGACGCCTGCCGGACAGCTGTGCTGGCACAGACTGCGATCTTTGCTGCCAAGTCACAGAGCCTTTTTACCCCCGCTGCTCCCTGAGCACTGCTCAGTGCTTACCGTCAGCCTCTTCCCTGTCGTGCTTCAATGACAAAACACACGTCAGGCTTTAACAGCTCACTTTGCACTGGCTTGGCGGGCCCAGTCCAGCTTTTGTGTTATTGGCAGGGTCACTGTCTGAGGTGTGTGTGCAGAGCCACTGGAGCATGAGAGGTCATATTTGGTCTCCATTGTTCATGTTAATGCATTAAATTAATCAAGTAGCCCACGATCACTGCAGAAACTCATAGACTACGTCACATGGTCAGCACTTACTTTCCAGGCAGGCCGGTGAGAGCTGTTACCGTTTTATTTAAAACAACTCACATGAAACAGCCAGCTGGGAGAGGCATCACAGCCGACTCTTGAAATACTGCCTTCGGGTTTGCAAGACCTTGAATTAAGACATACTTTTAGTTACAGTAATTGAAGACGTTAACATGAAAAATGTAGAGAGACATAATGTATGATTAGCATTTTGCTTTGGCACCAGACTGCATTAATAAGAGATGATGAAAAATCAATAGTAGTGATTACACCACCACACAGGATAAAATATTAACTAGTATGGAAACTGACCTGAGAAGATTTCTTTTCCTCCAGTGGTGAAGATATGATTATTGGTAATAAACACCTACAGTGGTGCAACTACTAGCTGGGGAAATATCATATTCACCAAAGAGAGAGAATATGTGCAGTTAACCTTCACTACAATTAGACTAACCAAATTCAGTTCCTGCATTTGTAAGCTTGTATTGACCCCGAACGCCAGACCTCAAAACACATATCAAAAGTATCACAGCTTTGTGCAAACATTTGTCAGTGTTGTATCGTGTGCTTTCATATGAATGAAGTCACTTTGATCACTACCAGCTACTTCAGATGTGAATACAAAATCTCTTTCTATGGCATGTTATGATTGTCTGTATGAAAAGCATAAGTCTTAAAACAGGAAGCAGATGATGTCATTAACCAGAGTCTCTATACATTGTTCCCATTCTCACTGTAGTTATCCGTCCAGCCAAATCCCCCATTCTCTTTCTTTTGTGAATGGATTCCCAGTGGAAGGATCGACATGGATTTCACAAACAATTTATCCCAAATTGCAGGAAAATTGGCTGCAGATCTTAGAGAGAGGACGGGGGGGAAAAAAGTAGAATGAGGTTAAGATGATCCACAGGGCATTTATTCACTAAGGCTCTCATGGTCGTTCCACAGGGTTCTCCCCTTTCAAAATAACCCACAGACCCTCTTTCAACCCACCCCCCTCAACAGCCCCCCTCTTTCATTCGCCGTTTCAAATGTATTAATGGGCCGGAACCTTCCTGGATGATCTTGGCCCTCTCCCTAATGAAAACGCTCTGAGGCTGGATCCCAGCGCAGTAATCAGGCTCTGGCCTCCAGAGCACCGGGGCATGCAACATGCAGAGCAGGAAGAGCCCCAGCGTGACCCCACACTGTGTCCTTCAGTCACCCCATGTTGCCCTGCGCCCTCTCTGGCCTGGGCCTCTTCTCCTCTAAAGCCCTCGGTGCCAGAGGCCATAAGCGCAGACCTCTGTGGAGTGAGGAGGAAAAAGCCAGGGGTTTGATGGACTTGAAACATCACCCTTTAACAAATTTACTGTTTATGTAATCTCAATGATGTGTAACGCTCCGCAGTATCACAGTTATGCATTTGTGCAGGCAATTAGAGCAAGAGCAAATTCAAAGGACTTTAAGCATGTTTTTGATATATTATTATCCTGTTGTGGGCTGTTTGTTTCCGTTCCATTTCCAGACGATATGTCAGACAATGTTTACTTTGACATGTATTTAAATGAGCCTTATCTCAATGAAGCAAAGTTACTGTTACATATTTCAGATTATTACATCATATCCAACTGTGAAAGCTGTGTATACTGCGTGCCCCTCCTTCGGGTATCTCAGATGCACCATCACATCAGCGCCCTGCGCTACCGTAAACAGAGGCTAGCCACATATTGTAAACACTGAAATAAAAGCCATCCACTGCCCTGTGAGGTGTCATTTTGAAAGGCTGGTGGGGACAAAACAGAAGCAGGAACCGTGTCCTGGGTCCTCTCTGCGTTTAGCCTGTCGGTAGCCGGCGAGCCTTTGTTTGGTCTGCTCTGACAGGTCTCCTTTAGTCTCCACTGTCTGTCCCCCCAGGCCCCAACCTTCAGCCTCGAGGTAAGCCCGGCCAGATGTGGCGACCCGGGGTTCTTCGCAGCTGCACGTGTAGCAGGGCACTAAAATGATGGGGCAGTCACCAGGACGCGCATCATCTGTTTTAACTTGTCTGTCTTCCCTGACAGACCCGCTGAGTGCTGTTTTCATTCCCCTTGGATAATATCTTTTACAGTTTTGCAAAACTGTCAGCGAACCTAAAGCGCTGAGTCCCACCTGCCTGTACTGTTGCCCGTCACCCCTAATGACAACCAGACACCCTCAAAGACAGGGCACCAAGGTGCTAACTACCCCACTGAGCTATATCGAGCGCACATTTGCTCGTTCACATTTTCCAATTGGATAGTAATAGGCAGATTTTCTCAGATCATTTGAGGCGGTTCAGGCGCAGTTTCTTGCTTGGAAAAAAAAATTCCACTTTCCGATAAGTGTAACACTTTGAATTTCCTTTCTTCCTTCACGAGTAAACATGCACCACTTTCTGTGTTGGGCTTTGGGGAAAAAAAAAAACTTTCAGACCATTTATAGAAAACACTGCACATCTTTGGGTGTGTAATAATCTAATGGAGGGGTGATGTCATTCAAACTCAACAACGTAAGATAAACTCTGAGGACCATTTTCTCAAATCATGAAAAACGCCTCTCTTACTCCAGTTTATGCGGGACACATTTATGTGTGAGCACTTCTTCAGGGCAATTTATTTGAGAACAAAAGAGGAGCCAGCCTTCACATGTGTTAGTGGAGCGTGTGACAACTACACTATGGTCTGCATTTGTTTTTCTTGGGCACTTCCATTCTCTCTCTCTGACCTTGGGGGAACAAGGACCGGCGGGCAATTATCTGGTGTCTCGAATAGTTAAGTCAGACATTTCGCTGCTCTACAAAGAACTGCAGCCCCTCTAACTACTGGAGAAATTACGGAGAAAAGATAATGAAAGAAAATCTGTCAGATATGAAGAAGTCTCAGCTTTTTAGTGTCAGTGCTCAGCCAGGCATAAAACGCTCCATTTAGACCCTTTTCCAGAAACAAAGCTTCCAGGCGCAGGCTCACGGTGATTGTCTTGAGAATGCAGGGAAAGATTTCCATTTCTTCCCGGCCCCCTCCTCTCCCTCTACACATCCACCCTTTTTTCTCCCCGGCCCTCCCCTCTCCCCTCATACGAGACTGTAACGTTCAGCAGCTCAGCCTGGAGTCGAGAAGCAAACTTGGTGAAAAGCAGCAGGAGATGAATCTCTTTAAGTCCCCTTGAACAACATAAAACAGTCTGGGCTTCCATTATTCAGGGGTCTGTGCTGCTTGTTTACAGTGGAGAGGGCCCGCTGCACCTGCACTCCGGATGGCCTGACAGCTTGATGGGCCCTTTAATGGTGATTCACTGGCCAGATCTATGTGGATAAAAATGGAATTCTGGGAGAGCAATCTAATAAGAAAATAAAGCGCTGAATGGTTGCCATGGCTGTTGGATGGGCTTGTTGGGCCCTGTTCACCGGGCCATGCTGGCTGGAAATCAAATCCAAACTTTGATCTTGGGGCTTTATTACACGCTATCACCTCAGCTATGGATCCCTTCAAATAGAATGTCACAGGGTCAAGTGGATGGCACTTCAGTTCTGCTTTTTAAAACTTGGGCTTTAACCTTGATGCTCTGTAAACTGTAAAAATTCAATCCCGGCGCTGGAGATTATCTGGCCGTCTCTGGCAGTGTGCTTATACAGTGAACTGTACAGTGTATACAGAGCTGGAATAAAATATCAGACTGATATGGAGCTCTGCCAACATTTCTGAACCACACATCCCATTGTGAACACAATACACTGGATGCACAGGCCTACGCCGCACATATTACATTTAATATAAGTACGAATAAGCAGCCTAGAGACGATGTTACATTTTATTGATGATTTTTACCCACAGAAATGCATCTCCAAGTTAGGTGATTTAAAACATTGCTCCTTTATAGGTTGGGAAAATGTTCATATCTCTTAAGAAGAATAAAATATTTAATAAAGGATTGAACTGAAATATGCATTGTAACAGAGCCATTTTAAGGATTATTATAACACACCTCATTGTCAGTTCTTTGTAAATGTATATGTTATTTTACTGCCATAATGGTAATAATTATTATCAAAGGAACGGTTGTCAGAAAGGCAAAAAAACATTTAATATTACTGTATTTGTTAGATTGCATTTAGATTTATATGTACAAATAATTATCAATGTAATCAGTACGCTTTTTTAAAATTCTGCTATTGTTTATCGTCACTTCTCCGTAAGACGACATGTCATGAATGGTATCCTCTGAGTCATCACACCCTCTAAATACCAGTGACAGCGTTGCAACCTATATGTTGAACCGACCTTTATTCTCCGTGTAACTCATGGAATTAGCTGCCATGACCTCCAACGGCATCCCAGCCTGCTATTCCCAGCCCCTCTTTCCATGAGGTGTAACATATCCAGAGGCAGTCCAGTCTCTATGATGTTCAACAGCATGTACCCATTAAAGGCAGTGCACGGAGTAATGCGCACACGCCATATACACAAACACACGTGTACACACACGGATAAGTACAAATGCTCGCGCGCACACAAACACACAGATCCAGGGCTCTAACTCGGAGTCTGCATTGATCTCCCCTGTCATATATCATTAATGAGGGTATTAAATCCATGTTTAGGAAGCAGAAGGCTGGCTTTAAGTGGGGTTTGCTGGAGCAGCTCATAACGCAAAAGACCCTCGCTGAAATCTCCCCCAAGGAAGGGCCACTCTTTGGCTGAGGAGCACATTAATGGATGTGATGTCATGGTGGCTCATATCACTGCTACTGTCCAGGGACAAGGGGGGGAGAAAATTCAAGTCTGTGACCCATAAACTGACCCTAAACCAATTAATGATGATAGACAGAAATCACTAAAAGCATAATTAGAGATTTAATGCTGCTACCTAAACTTTTCCTTTAGCTCATATTTGTTTATAATATTTTAAAAATGCACATTTTTTATAAGATTGTAGGCAGCAAATGGCAAAATGACTGCACATCCGTATACAAACCTTGTCATACTGTACACCGGCTGTATTGATCAGTCTAAAATTCTCCCCGAAGCAGCTCACCCCTGGGTTATCATCGCATCATTACCATCCGGAGTTTGGGGAGACGCTACAGTATGATATGGCAAATGGAGTTGCTATTGATTTTGTCAGAGAAAGCGAGAGACAGAGAATGGCAGATGGAGAGGAAGTCAAAAGGGAACATCTGGAAGGGGACAGGGAGGAAGGGTGTGTGAAGGGTGTTAGACGATACAGGAGGA
>JAOXYL010000113.1:8955599-8972535 GCA_028564955.1 Terapon puta
TTTGTAAAAAATATGGATCCCTTAGAATCCCTCTTAAGTTTATCACCTAAATTTGCATGGTCTTCTAGAGTCTAAATCTACATTGCTTTTCTTTCATCTATTATAAAGATTGAACACGAATGTGAGTACAGACGAATGAAGCAAGAGCCTAAAACTGTCTGATTATTCCAACTCCCACAGGGACACCATGGGCAATACAGTACAGCACAAGTGTCTGATAGATCAGACTCCCTGCTTATTGACGGGAGCGAACGATCAAAGTGGAAGGTGGAGGACTGCAGCTGGAGACCTGGAGATCCCGCTCCACTGCACACGTGAACTCCCACATTCGCTGACCTGGGAGAGAGATGAGAGGGATTTTAAAGGCACAGCTGATGGTGCATGTATTCTGCTGTTGGTATGTTTTGCACTATTGAGGGGTATACCTGGATCATAAATTCATTTCAAGCACCAGTGATGTGCTTGTATTTAGAATGCAAATATCCTCCGCTCAATTGTTTCTATTATATAGCTTAACCCTGCGTCTCTGCCTTTGTCACCAATAACTCGCCTGTCATTTTTACTTCTTTTGTTAACTACTTAAATTAAATTCTGCTTTCAAAAGACTTCATTCAGCACGTTCATTCAAACTAAACAGTGTTCCTACTTTTTTTTTTTTTTTTTTAACGGCAGGTTACCGTGAAATCTGATCCAGGCCAAATGAACAAATAAAAGCCTTTTACAGAACACTGCGACTCAATTAGGCCTTTTAACCGAACCACCGCAAATAAATCACTTTGTTGATCAATGTCTTCAATAATTAAATGCTGGGCAATAGCTTTTCTGTTTTGCTGCTGTCAATACCTCTGAAATTTATTTCTCTCTGGCTGTACAGGAAGTCAATTTTTACAACCCTTCGATTTTCGACTGTGAAAGCAAATAATTTGAATGCAGCAGTGAGGGGGGAATTAAACAGTCTGCTGTGTAACTGCAGACGGTGATGTCTTTACAGGGGCTTTCCTTTTTTTTTCTTTTTTTTCCTGCTGCAACGTTAATCAATAGCTGAATTTAGATATACCTTGCAGTCCTAAAGCCCATGCACTCGCTCGAGGAATGGCTGGTGCACAACGCCCGAGACTCTGCACCAGGATATGAATATGATATAACCATCCAGCAGTGGTGCTATCCACAGTAGTAATCTAACATGATGAAATACATCCTCTGAAAGCATTTCAGAAAGTTTTCTGCAAGGGTCTGATTGTGTCTCACGCTGTAGTCTCCCTCTGGACAGGACTGTATATCATTATTTTCTCCTAACCTCAGGCTATTTACTACACTTTACACTGACGAAATAACTTACTTTCAATCGGCAACCCTTGCCCTCTTTGTAAGGTAATTTCCCTTGCTGAGAACGGAGCAACCAGAGGAGGAAGCAAAGGGACAAATTATCCTCAGTGTCTAGACGGGTACACGGGCAACAACAAAGACTAACCTCTACAGAGAACAGATCTGAAGAAAAGACAGGCACACAGTCAAATCTCCAGGCTGCAACCCAAGGTTTACACAAAGTCTACGCAATATACAGTATCTGCAACTGTGCTAAAGCAAATAATCACAACAAACAGAAATAAATAATGAAGTTGTCAGGCAATGGAAGGAAGAGCACGTTGGGAACATAAATCACACAAGTATCACAATGCAGCACCTCCTTCAACAAGAGTCCCTGGGGAAGGGTCTGGGCAGACTTAGATCCTGGACTCTCTCACAGCTATGTAAATCATACCTGCCCTACTAGACCCTCCACCAGACCCCAACAGCCCCCTCCAGACACCACTCACAGCTCCCCTGCTAAACTGTTAATTCAACCCAGAAATCGCTACAGCCGCAGAGCCCGTGGCTCCAACCTAAGTCTCAGAGGAAGCTCTCTAACCCTAGCCACAAAGCTCTAGACCTCTAACCTCAGCTCCTACGCTGCTGCCCCGAGCCCTTTGCTTGAGTCACAGTTGTGAGGCTGCGGTGGTGGGGTCTTAGCAGGATCCACCTCAAAATCCCACATTAATCATCCGAGAGTCTAAGATCCAGACCCCCAGTCTTAGTTTCCGTCTTTTTAAAACTCAGTGTCATATTGTGAAGCTGTCATATTAACTTTGTATTTTGGTGCTCGAAAGATAGAACATATAGGCGCGTCAGATTTAAAAAAAAAAAAAAAAAGCTGAGCAGTTTGGTGGAGAAAGACGAGTTAAAAGTTTAGTTTCAGAGGCCATATTTGATCCTTCCAGACACTTCATTGAGAGCCCAGCAGGAGGGAAAAAAAGAGCTGTTGATGGAATGCAGCCATTTGGTTGACCCTGTGGCCGTCTCAGGGAGGAAGGCCGGAGACAGGTAGATATATGACCAGTTTGTTATTGTGAATTCCAGATCCTGTGATTATCTCCGACTCTCAACCTTCTGGAGTTTTTTAATCTGGGGATTCCTGAGACAGTTCACTCGCTGTGGCTGACGTCGCTTCTTGCTCACCTTTCTATGACCCCCCTCTTGACTACGCTGTACACACAATCACACACAAACACACAGGCGCACACAGGCACACTCGCAGGCTGCAGGATTCCCTGTTTAGGAAAAAAGAAAAGGAGGAAGGAAAAAAAACAGTACCTTACAGATTCCAGGGCCAGGGTCAGGTTTCGTTTTAATGTCCGTTTGCATGTGGATGGGGGGCTGTGGGAGCGGGTGGCTGGGGAAGAACTGGGGTTAGTGTGGAAGGGTGTGGGGTTAGCGGGAGTTCCCCATGGCAGCCGTCCATTCTGCACATACAAACCTACTCTGATGTCACACGCCGCTACTTGCAAGCTGGGTGACGAGAAGCAGCTTTTTCACTGTCGCTGCAGTCGCTCTCCTCCCCGCTGATGGAAAATTTAAAATAACCGTTAGCTGTAAAAGATGGTGATAGACAAGACAAACAGGCGACCCCTGATAGCAGAGACTTCTAGACAAAAGGAATCAAGTTTCTTCACCTTGCTCCAAACGAGAGGCGGCTGATTGAAACCAGATAAGGTTCAAATGAAACTGTTAGGTCTAGTAATGAGATTCCCCGAGTGTATGTTTGGATTAGGTGATTACAGACCTTGCCTTCCTCCTCTCAGTCACTCTCACATGCACGCTGACACACATGCAGACCCATGCATGCATGCAGGCACACACACCGACGGTGGAGCGCCGAGCATTAGGCTGTCATAAGGGTAAGAGTTCATGAAAATGGTGAAATACAACTCTGTCTTCCTGTCTCTGTACTTTTATAGGGAGGTGTAGCAGAACAAAAGGAAAATGGGTTATGAAAATAGACACAGCTGGCAGAGCCTAAACAATGGGCCAGCTGGTTCTTTTTGAAAGTAATGATCCTCACGGCTTCTTGCAGACGTGACGGGGTCTGAAGAGTTGCTAATAAAAGTACAGCTAAGATTAAAAGAGGAGTAAAACTCAATAACAGAACCTGCACGTCAGAAAGACACCTGCTCTTGTGGAGGTTCAGGTTCAGGGCACAAACAGTGTAAATGGAGGATAAAATCTCTCTTTCTTTTTTTTTTTATCCCTGAAAAAATATTGTTGAATTAACAGTTTCAATATTTTATTTGAATTATTCTTCTGATCTGAATCTGTTATTGCTGTTATTGAATCTCAGCTATAAATCTTTAATTCTGCCAACCCGCCTTTACACCCGGGTGCTCTGCAAAGTATATTGACATACGTTGAAAGTTTGTAGGCTTAAGTATTCAGAGAAAAAAACGGCGTGCATAATTAGGTGATGTTTCCATTTTTTAACTGCTGGGACAACACTGTCACAGGCTTGCAGCAGCTCACTTCAATAACGGTGTGTGTGTGCATTGTTCTTTTGAAAAGTTTGTCACAGTGACAGCGTCACCGGGGTTTTTGACATCGCCTGTCATGCTGAAGATCTCTGCTGCCTCTGTTGCTGTCACTCCTTATCAGCACTCATTTCTTAAGTTTATGCTTGCAAATATTCAAAAACCATATTACCATACCTACCGCTGCCAGGGGGGCAGAAATGAAAGGAGGCAATAATCTCTCTCTTTCTTTATCTGCGAGCTATCCTTCAGCAAAGTATTCAGAGCTTGGAATTTTCAGCAGGCTTATATGAGTGAGAAGGATATTAATGTTTTGATAGTCATCTTTTTTTTTTTTTTCTAAAATGATCCAGCTTGTGTTCTCTATGGCAAACACTCTAAAGTTATTCTTTTAATACTCCTCTAAATTATTCTATTTCACCTCGGGTTAAATGGCAATGTCACAAAAGAGCGTATATAAAATTATTAAATACAGCACACAATAGTTTGGGGAGTGTGGGGGCGGCTTACATGCACATTTAATTGCATTACAAGACAAACACTTAGCACCATAATGCAGAATCACAGCAGTACAATTTCACAGTGCTTTCGCACAAAAACATGCTGCCTGGCATGCATTTTGGCATATCCATCACAATACTCCTATCTGCAAGGTGCAGGGTAACCTGATTTAAGGGCAACTTATTGGATTTGTGGGAGGGACTGAGAGGGGTGGAAGGGAGAAAAGAAAAACAAAAGGGAAGGATTAATCACGATGCGGCGGCATGACAGTGCCTACAAAGGCGGCCATGAAACAGTTGCTTGACGAGAGAATGATTGCAGGATCTGCAAGTAACTGGCTGCCACCGGCGATGTTCTTCCTCCAACTCAACTTGTCAGGTGTAATCATTTTGTTAAGCTTAATGTTTTATGCAAATGCACTTGGGGAGAGTTTTGTCAGGGGGCTGGTTGTTGTTTTTTTGTTCCTCTGTTGTGTGATGTATGTGTGGGTATCTATTGTGGTTAAATGCGTGCATGATGTGTGTGTGTGTGTGTGTGTGTGTGTGTGTGTGTGAGGGTGGGGGGGTGGTTAGTATTTGGCGGCGTGCGTGTGTGTGGTATTGTTTTTTAAGCACTCTGAAAATATTTGCATTCCTCTGAACCCTGCCTGTGTTGCCCTGATTATTTCCTGTATGCATCAGGGTTTTCTCTCATGGAGATCACACGGCTCAAGTCACATCACACGCTGCCTGAAGAGGAGGGAGCTTGTGCTCACTGGAGCCTGCCTTCCTCAGTCTGCACTCTTTCAATAGAGAGGAGAGGATAAAAGAATCAATGAGGAGAGGAGAGGAGAGGTCCGATATGTTGCTGTTGTTTCTTGGCTGCAGATAGCAGTTGATTTTCCACAATGTATTGGCACAAAACTCAATGTATTGGCAGAGTTTCACTATGATATATGAAGGCGCGTGACCCATTTGTATGTTTTGGACTTTGACTGAATCCGATGTGGACTTTCAAGGTGACTAAGAAATCTCCAACAACCCTCTCATTTGTCCTTTCAATCGGCGTGTCAATACCAGTCAGTTTTCCAATTCTGTCACCACTCATATATTACAGCAGGTTTTCTTCCAGATCTATTTATGATGACAGTGATGACAACAATACTACGTTATCCCAGTTTTTTAACAGATAACAGGTCATAGATCTTTAGTAATGACAAAGGAAAACCCGCTGCATTGGATATGTGCGGCCTCGTAAGAGCCAGCAGACACAAACATCCAGCCACACTAACTCCCTAAAATAAAAAAATAAAAAGTTTCATCCATAAATATCCAAGGCAATCATCTCTAAAAGCCAGCAGAGGGAGAAGAAATGCATTGGCAAGGACCAAACCTAACATGGCCCTCAGGTCCTCTTTATGAACTCACGCCTTTTTGTACTTTTATTGAGCTATATCATTTTTTATGGTTCATCATCATCATCAGAGGATCTCATGTGAGAATCAAAGCCTAATGTCAGTGTTGAGGGAAGAAAGCAGTCAGGCTGAATGCGGTCTTAGCCCCGGGTTTCATTTTCAATCGTCCTCTTTTTTTTTTTTCTCCACACGTGCCTTAATTCGCTGCCAGATGCGATAAAACAGATGTAGCCTGTGGAAAGCAGGGTGGCTGTCTTATCTACAAGATGATATTCACTGCCTTGCTTCTTTTTTTTTTTATATCACCTTTAAAACTCCCTCATACTTTTACACAGCCACCTGAATCATATGGAGCAGGTTCACTCTTCTGTACTTTCCTATTTCAGTCAGTCAGAGACGGTAGAGACAGATTGATATTCATCTGCACTTCAGTGCTTTGAATGGAATTTGACAAATTGCTCATTTTAATTCCCCAAAGAATATATGCCCTTAAGCTTTCACTCTGAGAGTTTGGGTTACATCTTTTTCATCATTGTCTTGGATTGAAATAGTTTGGAATGGGAAGTTGAATGTTGATTATTCGTGACTTTGAAAATTATTTTTGTGTCCAAAAAGGGAAAAAGCTGTGTGACCTTTAACCTCTGGTTCTGATGTGCATCTCCCATGTGCATACAAGTCATGGTGAAAATATTTGTTTAAACTGACATGACCTACAAAGAGGGAATAATAGTGCAGAGAGGAAGGGGGGGGAGAACTCTCCAAGCCTGTCTTAGTTTATGTTTAACTATTTTCACCCCATTTTCTCCAGAGGCTCAATTTTCCTATCAGATAAATTACTTTTGAACTTATGGTACTATCAGCACGTTCAATCTGATACACCCTCCTTACAATGCTAATGCTACAATACTTCCAGAACCTACTTATTGTCCTGTGCAAGTGAGATAAACTAAAATTCTGACTGTCTCAAGCCAGCAATGCGGTGCAACCTAGACAATTCAACCAAAAGCTATTCTAAGTCTAAACATGGGTGGTGCTGGAGATACAACACAAACCGCTGTTTCTCATTTGAGTGTGGACCTAAAGTGAGGGTTGTTATGGAGAAAAGGCCACCTAACAACGGCAGATGGTGGCCACGTGCCGCATGTCTGTCCATTCATCTTGTCAACATGCTTCAGTGGGACAGTTATTCAGATGCTGGACTCAAGCAAAACAGTAAGCAGAGGAAATGACATTCAGGCATTCAAGGTCCTCTCTATGCTGTTCATATATGTTATTTAACTGTATTTATTTTAAGGGGAGCTGCAACAATTTTACACACCAGAGTGTGATTGCATAGTTTTCTGTGTCTCCAGGGGGAGTCAAGAATCAAGAGACTTTTGTCATCCTGTTTTTAAATGACGAAACTCAGACTGGTGAGTTCCAGCTTCAAACACAAATATATGTAAAAAAAAAAAACAAAAACTTCCAAACAAGCAGCAGCTATGTGCAATGTGAGGGTGGGTGGTTGGAATTTGGGGAAAACTGCCTCCAACTCAATGTGGTTAAAGCCTCTGGCCACGACCACAGCCGCCTCTGAAATGTTGTTCATCTGCAGACTGATCATGCAGAACAGCTCCTCCAGTGCATCTCGTCCATTTTGCTGACGAGTGACCTGCCGTTTGTGAGGAAGAGACTGGAAATAGCCCACCTCTACGGGTTAGCTTTTAGCCTAGCGTGCAGGCCGCCCGTCTTGCATCGCTTTTGTTTATGATGCCTCCTCCGTCTCCTTGGCAACAGAGGGATGGTGAAAGCCTCAGTGGTCTGCTGAATCTCCAGCGGTACAAAATCCAGAAGAAGATCACCAAAAACAGTCGCACTAAATCTGATAAACTGCCTCAACTGATGTCACTTGAGTTCATTTTGTTTAAAAAAATCAGGATTGAAAAAATGCAATAAATCTGGAGGTGTGGAGTTAAAGAAGGGATCTCTGTGGCTGGTCCCTCTTCTGTACATGAGGTTAGCTTTTGGAGCCCTACTAAAATCTAAAGACCAAACTGTCGGCAGTCAGGTTGAATTTTGGGTAATGTCCATCTGGGGTTTTGACAAGGGGGAAGAATGTATGCAATAAAAGGCCGATATTTGTCTGTTTCTTCTTTTTTTTAACTGTCTATCATAAGTCCGCCTATGTGCAATGCTAAACCGGTGGTATATTTTTTTAAAATCATGTCTATGAATCTCAAAGCAACAAATATTAAGTAGAGATGACAATATCAAGGGAAATTAATATATAAACACACTTCATAGCCGCAGTATGTAAAAGTTATCTAAGAAAAAGACCAAGATTCAGAGGAGAAACAGCCCCAGGCATAGAGATTTTTTTTTCTTTTAGGACACACATGCACTCAGGCAAACTCAAAATCAACACATGCACAGACAAACATGCCCAAATGCACACGAGCATTCCTTCTGTCCTTGCTCTGCCACAGCGCTGCGTGCTGGGTTTAATATTCATTGTTTTTGCTAGGTGGTTCTGATGTCCCTCCACCCATAAGTAAGCAATGAATAAACTGTAGCTTCCAATAAACTCTGGATGGTGTGTGAAGTGGATTTGAAATATGCTAATGAGCGTGTGTGTGCGTATGCACGTACTGAGCTCCGGCTGGACCACCAAACCAGACCAGAGAGGACAAGCAATGTTGCAAATGACAACAAAGGACTTCAATACCACTGCACAGGCAACAATAAAATGGCATCCGCGGGTGCAATTACAGAATTACTAGAGTGGTGTAGTGGCTCTTTCTCATTAGAATATTACCTCTGGCTCCCAACAGCAAGTTGAACCCCATTAAGATGACCTTCACTGGTACTGCGCTCATTAAAGAACGCTGAAATGCTCTTTTTCATCTGTGGCCGTAATGAGGGGACCAGTGTACATATCAATATGGAATTTTATCACGAAAGGCCCAGGCTGCAATTATAAGGACCTTTTTGAAAAGTTCACTTCTATTATGCCCCTCTACCACTGGTAATGACATTGTGGCCAGACTCGCTCCCCCAGTAAGTTAATATCAAATATGAAACCAGATATCAATGGCCCCAGAGACTGTGCGCGCGCTGTGAGTGTGTACATGTGTCTGCATGTAAGCACTACCACAGTGTAAGCAGACGCGTCCTTCATTGCATTGTGTCTTTAATCTTTCGATATTACAAGCCATTCATCATTTCAACCTGACACCTTCATAAAATAAAACATACAGTAATTAATTTTGTTAGACGTACAGAGAGGGAGAGATAGAGAGAGAGAGAAAGATCAGGAAAGAGGAGATGGGGAGAGGACTATGGAAAGATGGTTTGGAAGTCCTAAATTAAGATTAAATTTAATGATATCTTATGTGTCAATCCTCATACAGATTTACTTTATTTTCAAACTCCAGCTGTGTCAGAGGAAGAGCAATGAAGCCAGTGGAGCTTAACATGGATATAAACTACTGATTGCACGCTTGATTCTTAAAAATAAATCTGATTTCTCATTTATCAATATGAATACTCCATGTTATAGCGCTGTATGACTGCCAAATTCAACAACGGATACTGTAAATGTCAGACACTGTAATATCTATTCAGTTACTGTACATTATGATCGTCTATATGTGGTTGCAGTTTTTTATACAACTAATCGGTGAATAGCTTAAACCAGTCTAATATTAAGTTTACATTATTTTATATCAGGGCAGGGAAATTTCCACTGTGGAAATTAGACGTGTGCTTTTTGGATTCCGACTCAAGCGTGTAGGAAAGAAATCGACATCAAACAACCACAAAGACAAGAAGGCACGCGGTAAAGACTAGAATATGAAAATATACAGCGAGAACTGCGAACTGTTTGTACAGTATACTGATTTTTTTTTTCTTTCCCTCACGAGATCATTACTCCATCACAAGCCGCTTCTCCCTGTCAGTTGTGGGCTACACATCAGCCTGTTTCACACCGCTATGCTCTGAACCCTCTAACGGTGCTGCAGACAGCGGAGATGGATGCTTACACTGTGGAAAGTATGAAATTAAAAGGAAGAGTCTGATAAATTGACAGCAGGCACCTCAGGATAGAGAAGCAGGAGATGGAATGATCAACCTGACTTGAGGGTGGAGCGCTGGGCCCGCTGAGGAGAGGCTGACGGATATATAGCAGGGTAAGATGTTTGTGGTGGAAAAAAAAAATGTGTGCACTGTTGTGTGTTCTTTGTTTCATTTGGGATTTGCATGTTTATACTATATGCAGACCTTCTCATAGCTAGGTATTATTTAAAAACCAATAACTCTAGTGTGCCTGCATGAATTGCCCTCATTTTTTCATTGGCATACAGAAATGAATTATTGATTGGTATTATATCAATGTGTGTATGTCTAAAGAGTATTACGGAAAGACAGAGGGCTTTTCGACACGTTTCGACATGAATTATAACTTTTTCATAAGTTTCACAAACAAAACAAAAAAAAACAAAAAAAAAAAACAAGTTGTATAAGCTACTGGGATAGCCAACAGGTCTAAATGTTTCTAATCAAAATATCTTAAAGACATGCGAGCCAACAAAAAATCAGAATACATATCAACTGGGGATTAAAACAGCCATCATTCCTGAGTGCAGAGACTGTCTGAAATGCTGCCACAGGGTTATGGATGCCAGAAGCACTGTAGATTTTCAGCGGCTGCAGTTACTCCTGGAACCTGCCACTACATACAGAGGGAGGCAAAATCCAAAAATAAGTCCATCAATTGTCATAGCAAAGCCAAATCTTTGCTCAGATATTATGATATGGGAGAAGAATGCGTTTGTTTTAAATTTCTGACATCAGAAGATTTTGGAGGACAGATTGTATCAGTGCAAAAAACACCGCTGGGACACATAGCTGAATATTGAAGTCATATTTCTGAATTCAGTTTTCCGCTGTGCTTTCTCCACCACACCGAAAGCTATCATTCTGATTGGCCTCAGCTAATGTATCTGCATATGTCTCAACACATACAACATTTCAGGTTGAGCCTGAGCTCTAAAACCACCGGTGCACGTGTGTTAAAATTTAAGGGGTAAAGACATTACTGTTACTAATTTCCTTAGACCTCCAATTCTCGGCAGCAAATGGTGAGGATGTAGCGGCCTTTCCAACTGGTTTTATACCTCCCTCTTGCCTTCCCTTCCTCTTCAAACAGTGGTAAACCCCCACCACCCCTCCCTAGCACGTTGCCCGGCTGCTCACCCCAGCACAGGTGTTTCCCATTGCCAGTCAGTCCCTCCTGCACCAACACCAACATTGTTTTAAGGCAGAGGACTCTGGGCTCCGTCCACAGGCTTCTGACAAGCCATCGGGCCCATGTTTATCTGCGCGCATAAAACTGCATGCATCTCAGTGTCTACTCGCTCGGCCTCTTGGGACAACACATGGTTTCGACATTAGTTCATCCCTCTGAATGGAGTAAAATAGAATATGTGAAGCCTTCAGCCCTCGCAGGAGAGAGCAGAGAAATAGGATAGAGTGCGAGCGAGCTTCGTCCACTGTATACAGTAGTCACCTCACAAACACCATATAGAACAAGTGCGGTGTGATTAGGCTGTTACCATACCTGAGTTAATGGGAGCGGCATGCATGCAGTCATCTTGATAATTTAATTTGAGTGTGCCCCGAGGTGGAGCAATCTTTATTTCATCAGCTCAAAGCAGTTTATTTCATTAAAACGTCTACTTGTCCATCAGTAAGAACCTGTTCCTTTTGAGATAAGCTGGCGGAGTTCATCATAATTGCAAATGTTTGCCCATAATGTAAAGACCTTGTGGGGTCTAGTATTCTTTTGAGATGAAAAAGGTTGTCATGCATACAAATCGGAACAAGTGACAGTAATTCCCGCCAACATTTTTCGATTAGTGGCAATTCATAAAGAAGTGTCAGAGTTGCTCGGACCTGCAGGGCATTACAATTTGGCCCAACAGTTTGTTCTAAATCTGTGAATTTAAAAGTGCTGCAAACATATTGTTTCCTTTAAAAATAATCATAATAAAAAAAAGATAATATTTTTTTCTTTTTCTGTCTTATATCTACAATTTTTCTCTCCAGAAAAAAGAGTCCTCCTCTGCCATCACTTTCCCATTGAGTCTCTGACTTCTCCTACCTCGTACACATTTACAGTATGTACATTAATGTACACACAGCATCACACATGTATGAACACACACACACACGTCTAGTGTACACCCCACTCCCACACACATCTCACAGCGTAGCGGCTGAGAGGTGACTAACTGACAGAGATTGCTGGGTAATTCAAGCCAACATGATTGACTTTATGATCACTTTAAAGCCCCAACTAGTCTTTATGCTTTCAAGAAATGCCAAAAGTTTCCAGCACAAAAGTGGCAGGGAATCAGGCATGAAGGGAACAAGAGGTAGAAAAGCTCCGCAACTGCAGTTCGCTTCGGAGCCCACCTCCCTCCTCTCCTTCTTCCCCTCACTCTTTCCCCCTTGGCACTTTTAATGGCATAAAATTATGGGCCTGCAAGAGCGACAACAACTGTCTAGGTTTAAAACATAATACGTTGACAGGACTGACACGGCCATTTTCTCCTCCTCCATTAGCGCTGAGACGTGGCCACCTCCTTTTGCTCTTAAAGAACCAACCACAGTGGCAGGCCATAGTTGTCAGACGTCACTTCCTCTGTCATTACCCGCTGACACACTGACTGCTGCGGCTTTCATACTGACGGGAGGAAGAAATATCGAGGAGTCTAAAAGTATTTTGAAGTGGTCTCTCCTCATTGTTACATTAATGCATTTTAATCTGGAGGTGGGCGTGAACATTTTGAATCGTCAGGAAGTCTCAAAAGATTGAAAATATCTGGGATCTAAGGGAAGACCTGCACGTTCACTACTGAGAAGGAGAGGCCATTCTGTGGTACTATCATTGAATATTGTATAACTTCTTACCTCACCCATTGTAAGCTTTTCTTATTAGCTTTCCTGTAAAAGTCAGCTTGTCTCTGTCAATTGTTTAATAGTGAAAAGTTTTATGAAGAAAAATGCTAAATGTTTGCTGGTTCTAGTTTCTAAAATATAAAACATTTTCAGATTTTCTTTGATATATAATTGGAAACTGAACATTTCAATTTTGATAGGCATTTTTTCCCACAATTATGTGACATTTTACAGACTAACAAACTGGATTGTTCCTGTATCAGTACAATAATAGCATAATAACAACTAGATTAAATGATTAGTACAGTAATAATGATGCATAGCTCTTAATATATTTTTTTAAAAAAAATCAAACTAATCAACAATGTAGCTTTCTGACTGATGTTCATGTTAGTACTTGGTGCAGTTTTATGAAAAGAAACAGAAACTTCATTTAGCTTTTCATCCAGGTGCCAGGTACACGTTTGGACAAGGCAGAGACTTCAGCCATCAGGAAACACAGACTTTTGCTTCTGAGTCTCAAAATTCAAAATGTGTCTTCAGCACGACATATGATCCTGTAAACACTGTGTTGAGAATCCACCTCCCGTCCCGGCAGGATCCCACGTCTAGTCCAAATCTCTTCTCAGCCCCTGGTGCAGTGACGATCTTGGAGCATGAAATCCGTCCCGCAGCGCGAGGGCCCCGGCTTCCGAAACTGTAGATCTGTCTGTTAGCTAAACATGTCGACCACATTCTGTGCTGTTTGCTTCAGCGTGTGTGTGTGCGTGAGAGAGAGAGACAGAGAAGGAGAGAGAGATCTATAAGCCAAATAAACAGGAAGAGGATTATCACTCATAAGCATCATAAGAACTTCAGTGGACAATGTTAGGTCTGCTGAGACCGTAAATAAACAAGATCTCTCCAAAGTTGTGGTGTCAGTTTGTCCCAGCTTAATAAGTATGTTGTTGTTGCTCTATCTACGTTCTCCCTCGCATGCTGTGCTGTCCCAGTAGCATAGTGCCGGCGGAGCCAAGGCCTTTGTTTAGCTAATGTCCTGTGGTGGCTTCTGATTGGTCTAAATGACCTGTGACACCTCATTAGCTCCTCAAGTTGGCCTCTCCGCATCATATTATTAATGGCGACATCGAAAACAGAAGCCATATTAACCACCTCACACTTAATGGTGTTGGTTTTGATTAACATCACCAACGCCAAAATGACAGTGAGGTTAATGGGAGCCTTGAACAGGACCCCAAATACACACACGTGCATATAAACATACTAGAAAGTACACGGGCTTGCACACAAAACACACGCGCACACCCGCAAACACACACATTAACATCTTTCCTATCTTGGCTGATATCATCTTACTGGGGATTTGGGTGGTTATCATAGTGAGCATGAAAAATAAGACTGAACGGCCCAGGAAGCCTCCACTGACTTGTCTATATGGAGCCTCATTAGGGACATTGATGGATGGGCTATTGCCACCACCAGGCTCTCCCAGAAAAGCTCTGGGTATTATTAGTGTTTGTGTGTTTATAAACTGACACTTAATTACAGGTGCAAAATCATACCACATACATTAACGAGTTACAGCCCATTGAGTATAATGCAGCCTGGATATTTAAGAGAAAGAATTACAGCGCTGTGACCAAAAATTGGTCAACACTTGATGATTTAATACAGACGCATAAATAATGTGATATTAATATATATATATATATATATATATATATATACATACATATATTTAAATATAAACCTTTGTGGGGTTTCATTACAAGAAATATAAAACTGGGGCAGCCAAAATAAGAGGTATATCTATTTGCTGGGGAAACGAATAAAATAAAACCCTCTGAAAGCTGAAATGCAGGAACTGGTGAAGTATTTGTATTTACTCCTTTTATTTCCAGCGGTGGGAATTTGAGATATGTCTCTTGTGTCTTCTTGTAGGTGATTTAAAATGACCTTTCTAAAACCACAGAATGTGATAGAAGTTATTTTTTATGAGGTTTTTCATTTATCAGTATCCCCAGTTAGGAAAAATCCTTAGAAAGAGCAGATCATCATAAAAAAACAAAACAAAACACACAAACGCTGTGTTTTGATATTTGGTGAGAAAATTCAAACCTACATCATTGCAAGCATATCAGAAACATATCAGAAGGTTTAAAAAAATAATAAAAAAACACACATATTTAACTCTGTGTATAATCCATCCAGTTTCATCAACACCAACATATCAATAGAAACATTTCTGAAATTATTTTTAACATCTTCCATTTTACTGCAAGACACAGCTGATCTTTGTTTTATCAGTGCTCTTGTCACGGAGACCTCGCTCCCCGTCCTCTTCACAGACACTACTGTAGTTGTGTATCGGATTTACTGCTGATAGTTTACTTTTATACCAGAGGAGGTCATATGATATGATATTTTCTGTTTCCCAAAATGGCTTCAGCCAAGGGCCCAGACATATAAAACACACTCCTGACAGCGATACATTTCACGTGATGACACTACTCTGAAACAATCTCGATATTGCCTTTCCCCGTCATAAACAAAACCTGACCACAGTTCTGTTCGCCGGCGTGTGTGTGCGTGTGTGTGTGTGTGTATGTTGCCGTGGATTTGTCTATCCAGCATGTGTATGAAGGGGGAGGGAGAGGGGAAGAACGGTAGAGGGACACGGAGACGAAAACTCTCTTATTCTCAGCGGTAGACGGAGTAAGTAGATGGGCTCACTCTGGGGAGAGCAGTGGGAACGGTTGTAAAACGCGCGGCTCCATGGTAACTGAAGGAGATGTGGCTCTGCTGAGAAAAGAAACAAAGCGGGAGAAAGGGCAGGAGACAGGAAGGAGAGAGGGGCCGAGGAAAGAGAGGAGAAAGGAAAAGCGAGAGAAGAAAGAGCGCGAGAGGAAGGGAGGCGAGCAGACAGACAGAAAGGGATGGAGCAGACATGGGGGAACTCTGGCAGGTGCTTCATCATCTGCTAAGGCATTGTCGGGCCGCCCGTAAACAGTCATTGGGCTTCTCGGGGGAGCAACCTTCTCCATAACTAGCACAGGTATAAATCTGCCTCTTAGCCACTAAATTAGACACATTCTTGAGAGAGTCTCACTCTGCAAGTGCCGCACAAACCTGAGGGGAAAAGGAAAGACAGAAAATTAAGCGAGCCCACTGAGAGTAGTAAAGGAGGTGCATGAATAAGGTATGGCCTGTGTGAATTTAACCAGATGGCCACTTTGATCCATATGAAAAATTGTTAATGTTTTTTCACGCAAAGCTGTTATGAATAGTTTCTTTGCGCTGAGCAGGAATTAATTTCCCCCACCATCTCAACGGGCTGTCATTGCATCATGGGTAAGTGCCTGCTGCGGCTCAAAGCCGAGGGCCAAGTCCAAGGTCTGCGCTCTGTCACCTCGTCACAATGTTTATCCTTCATTACGGCTCTGAAAACAGCGACACGCCCGTGATTTCTTTCTTCTTTATTTTTTTCCCCTCAATGAATTTCTCTTACCTATGAAGTGGTGACACTGTGCGACAACGTGACACTTGGATATTGTTTTAACACTTGCAGGGGTTGGTGAAGGGAGGAAAGGTTGAGGTAAAATACACCAAGAGGAGTGATCCAGTGTACTGACCACGTTAAAGTTTTTACAGCATGTGTATGAGCAGCCGCGTGTGCACACCGTACGATTCAAGCCCGTGAAGAACATTACACTCTCAAAAACAGCAGGACAGAAAGTGGAATTTTTAGCTGGATTTAAAAATGTTTTTTTTTTTATAGAAATGTTAACAAAATTTCTAGATAAAATAAAACTTATCATAAAAAAATGTGACACATATACACACACAGGCTTTTACACAAGATGTAACTCTGTGGAAAGGAGCATTAAGATAAAAGAAATTAAAAAAATGTACAAAATTGTTCTTGATAAAGAAGTAAAGAATTGTTTACATGGTGTATATTTACATGTCCTATCTGCTCCCCTGAATGCTATCTGCTGCTTTGAACAACTTCTCTGAAGTCTGAGGTCAGATTTGTCATCGCAAAAGCCCTGCAAACATGACACTGGAGTGCGCTGCTATGTGTTGGAACAGGATGCTAATCTCCTAAACACTCCATCTGTATTTGCTAAAACATTGCCTCACTCACAACCTGTTTGCTTGAATGGCACTTTACTCGCTCTTGTTTTCAAAAGGTATCCAGTGAGTCAGAGAAAGGGGGAGAAGTAGGTTAAGGCGCAGGCATTTCATAGCGTTCCATGAA
>JAOXYL010000113.1:8975584-8997671 GCA_028564955.1 Terapon puta
TCCTCCTCCTCCTCCTCCTCCAGCAATTAAAAGCAGAACAATAACAATATTCACCAATGACAGCAGCGTCTGTACAGTAGTTATGCCCTTCGTTAGTTTCACAATGTTCCTCATGAATTAGTTAAGTCTGTTAATTGCACATTTATTACACTCAAGGCCACAGAGAGATACACTAAATGGCTCCAGAATAAAATAACACTTGAACACATATAGGAATCATGAAAAATAAATAAAGCTTTTACACTACAGCTTAATCTTGTGTGGCAAAAACAAGTCTCACAAATTTTGTTTGCTTGCTTTGCTTTTAGAAAAAATAAAACTCGACCATTTTATTGAGTGCAAAATTTACAATTACCACATTTTACTTTCACTACTTTGGGCTTAAAATATAGTACGCCTGATGAGCAGGACTGGGTGAGAAATCACAGGTGGATAAATAATAAAACACAACTCTATTTTCAAGAAAAAGTAAATAAAACTAACGGCCCTAATTATTCCAATATCTACATTTGTCTCAAGTGCCTCCAAAACAGCGTGGTAACGATCATATTTATTCGGAGACAAGAAAATAAGGCAAATATCAAAACCATCCAGCAGCATAATCTCTTTGTGTTTACACTTTATCATCGCCTTTTCTGATCTCCGGCGTGTTTCATTATGGAGTGACGTTTGAGTGACACTGCGCCGGCTGTCACAGCCATGTGCTGAGGTTCCCTCTCATTTCCAGCACCAACAATAATAATGACTATTCTAGTGCTAGCCCCACTATTTGTGTTATTGTTTTGGGGTGTCAGACACAGGCCCTGACGTTTGCTATGCTATCAGCAGGAGTGTACAAATACAAACACATTTGCCTGAGTTATTGACCTTTATCTCCCCACTTTCTTGACAGCCTTCTCCAGTTATTGACAATACAAACACATGGGACGACGCATAACCTTTCATTTACAGAGCACTCTCTCTCTCTTTTTGTCTCTCTCCCTCTCCCTCGCTCGCTCCTTCCCTCAGCCTGTGTCTCCCTGCTCTTGCAATTTGTTTAAATAAAATGGGGCAGACAATGGTACTGCTCATTTCTGCCATTTTTCTTTCACTCCAAATTTCAGAGGATAATATCATTAGACCGATACAATGGCTGCTATTCAGCCCTAGATACACAGATATTTCAAGTATTCAATATAGTTTTGACATGCTGACATTAGGGGAGAGTGTTGTTTCCCTATTTGTTTGCTTACAATGTCGATTCCATCATAAATCTTAGATTCCTGAGGCAAGAGGTTTGTCTTTATGATGTTCAAATTACAGCAGAAATATATACATGATCAGTACACTCAAAAATACGAATAATATGCATAAGATGTGAGAAATAAAAAAACAAAAAATTTCTACCGTTGAAAAATACATATTTACAGTGTGTATGTGTAGTAGTTATTTTTATGTTTAAACACATAGACCTGTATATAGAGAGTAGTTTTATTTATGCAGAATGAGGAACAAAATAATTATTCTGAAAATGGGACTGAATCCATAAACCCATAATAAACAGAATAATTTACTGCATCTCAATACAGCGTTGAATAACAATGGTCATAAAAACCACTAGTATTCCACTAATGATTCTCCTCCAGGATTTATTATGTTTTTCAATGTGTGTCCTCTTGCATTTCAGCGTGAAAAATAGCATACATAAAATACGGGTGTCCCCACCAGTCAGCCCCTCTGCAGGTACTTCAGAGCCCCAAAATTAAATTTTAAACAATCCAGACCAGTGTTTGGTGACCATGGTTAATCATCAAGAAACAAAGACATCAAACAATATTTGATAATGAGAAAAATGCCTCCAGGATATTAGGGGATGGGGGGAGAGCACAGCGTGAGCCGCAGCAGCAGAGCTAGGTAGAGAGGCCAGACCAGACACAAGCCGCATTCACGTGTCTGTGTGTGGCGACGGTGGGTGCCTGCGTGTGTGTCAGAAACACACACACACACACCCACTAAAAAAAAAAAAAAAACCCACACGCATGCATCAACTTCTATCTCATACGCACATGCATGTATGTACACACAGGACACACACCTCTTATGGAGTTAAAAAGCCATTAAAACCTCTTTTTTCTTTTTTTTTTCTTTTTTTTTAAAAGTTCATGACGAGATAATTAGAATTCAGTGTACAGAGCCAGTGGTGAGATTACAGCTTTGTGAAATTGTGCTACATTTTGAACTTCACTGCATCACGCCTCAACCCAATTATCTGCAGTTAAAATGGCTTAGTGAGGCTCCAAACTGTGACTGACGAAAAATACAGAGGAACCAAAAAAGTTTTCTTTATACATAAAAGTGATTATTTTCCCCAAATATTCGAAAAGGCTAAAAGGCATCTATTTGATGTATCATTCAAACCAATTAATATTACCTTGGAATTATATTAATATATCTAACGTGTATATATATATACTGGGAAATTAGCTATTTTAAATGATTATTTTAAGTATTTCAAAACACCTAATTCTTTTTTTTTAAAAAACTTTAAATTGTACTTTCAGTAATAAATGTAACAGACTGGTTTAATTTTTCATCAGGCCAGTGTAATTAGTGGTAACTAAAATAAGAAGTTGGGCAGACAGGAGGATGGAGGGAGGAGAAGGAGGGTTGGGTAATGAGGAGAAAATGTTTTTTTCCCTCTTTCTCTGTCATACTGTTATTGGGTTATCCTTGATTGACGCAGCGTTAACGGTCTGCCCAAATCGAGGCAGATCCAGCGACCTAGTCCGAACGGCAGCATGTGCAGCCACCTCGGACATGCAAATTGCACCCGGGCAACCCGTTGACTATGATTAATGAGCCTGGGCTGCAGCCTTTGTTTTCGTCTGCAGCCGTTTAGAGTGAAATACAATCCCAAAATATTATCAATCCCCTATTAATCCAGTAAATTTGTTCACATCACACATGTTGTTTTGAGCAATTTACAGCCAAATTTGTGCATGCGTGTCAGCATGTGTGTGTGTGTGTGTATGTTATGGGGGTGAGCACAATTGCATTTAATTACATGTCCTCTAATTAAATTCATTAAAGGATAATAAAATAAATGGAAGAAACAGCTTTGAAAGCTAGGGCAAAACACATGTGTCTTGTCTTCCGTGATGTAAAATATGGATGTGGGATTTTCAGGGGCAGTCATGCTGTTCAGGGGGGACTGCATGAATCCGATACCTTGCTAATACTACAGGCATTTCCTGGTTATGGCTTGCCTCATGTTTAAACTGTGAATTTTAGAGCTGAGATCCCAGACTCCCTGAAGATTGGAGAGCAATTCTGTGGTGCAGAGGAGTGAAGTCACTGACTTCACAAATGGAAAAAAAAAGAAACATTATGACAGTAATGCTGACAATCTAGTGTAACAAAATGCTCTCTCTGTACGGTGAGTAATATCACTGGATATGGCAAGGAGGGACTAATGTGCAAGACATGGGAGGACTTGCAATTTCCTTAAACTGCCTGATGAGTAAAGGAAATTACACAACCTCACAAATCTGAGATTCATCGACTGAAGATGCTGTCGATAAAAAACTATTTCTCATGCACACACACACACACACACACATTTTCCCCCACACAGCCACACACTTTCCCTCTGCTGCAAGCAAAATGTAAATGTTTTCCAGGCATTAAGGTATATAAGTGCCATTAGTGGCACAGTGCTTAGCACTACAATGGTGTGCCGAGAGCAGTGGAGCAGAGATCAGTGCAGCATCTCCTGGATATCAGAGGGAGACATCCTTTGTAAATTCATCTCCCACTGTGAGCAGGCTTCACAGCTGGTTAACGGCACTGTGTGTACCACTGCCCTGTTTACACGCAGCCTCCAAAGCACTCGTCTTTCCCCCTCCATCCTTTGCCTGTATCCCCTCCATCGCCTCGCTCTCTCCTTCAGCTCTCATCACAGCCCACTGTGGCTCTCATAGCCATCAAAGATGCACATGAACTGATTTGATGCAAGAGTGTGTATGTGTGTGTGTGCACAGGCAGACACCTATGCACAACAAATTCTCTGATCCTCTCGCGTTTGGGGCCATTACAGTACACTGCCGTTCAACCCCTTCTCTGATTTTTATCTTTTTATACCATCACATTACACTGATCCTTTTATACCTATTACACACGACGGCCCCCACCAAACCCCCTGATCCTCTGATACCTAGATGAGTAAACTGCTCCTCCTGCCCCTGACCTCAGCCCTTTGTAGCAATCAGACCAGACTTCCTCAGAGGCCCTGATCTTATCTGGCCATACCAATCCCACTACACAGCTCCCTTTTGTAGCCACCACAGAGCACTGAGCCCTTTCAGACCCAGGGACTGTGCCGGTGAACACACAGCCCGAGACCTCAGCTCATCTCAGACATCATACTACACTGCCCAACAACAATGAGCTCTATTTTCTGATGCACCACAGGTCAGATAGAGCCTTTCTGCTCACCGATGCATTGTTCACCCACAACAGAGGAAACCAGCAATGTTGTCAAAAGGACAGACACCGAATAATTTGATATTGCCATTGGCCTTCAGACAAAATTATAGCTAAGATTTTTTTTTTCAAAATGTTTTTGCAAAATAAATGTAATGTAAAAATAATAATAACAAAAAAAAACCTCACCATAAAATGACTCTGAGACTTCCCTGCATCTGCATTTAAAGAGAGAAGGTTAAAGAGAAAATCTATTAGAGTAGACTGAGGTTTAGCACTGTTCAGAGACTAATTACACAACAATGCAATTGTAAAATTATATTGATCTCAAGGGATGTATTTGACAAATTAGGTCTTAAAGATTTTAGTCCTAGCTCTGTGTCGTCAGAAACCAGCCCTCCAGAACATGAAGCAATCATATGGGTCACAGGGAAATAAAGAAACAAATCATTAACTAACTATTGACTATTTCTCGGTTACATCAGTATGCATTTGTAACTATTAGGTAGCCATTTCTGTTGAAATTTGCAAGCAGTTTGAAGTTACAAATGTTAGACAGAGCAATCATTTTACCTTAAATTCAACATCATTCTTGTGTGTTTTAGAGCTATCCACAGTCTGTTTTTCACTAAAGTACAGCAGCATCCCTGGTCTAATTTAAATATTTCTGCCAGGGGCATTTAAAGAATTACCTTCAGTGTGTGAGGTGAAAGGTGTTGATGATTCTGGGGCCCCACCACTGGGGATGGCCCGCAAAAAAATTCCTGCAGGTTGTAGGAAATAATTAAGAAAAGCCCAGACCGATACCCTCTCATGGGGGTGGAATATTCGTCAACGCTCCTAATTCGGCCACTGCAAGGTGGAAGAATACAGTATGTACACATTAATGATGTGTCACTGCGGTGGAATTTGGTGAATTTAATTCACATATGTAAACCGTTTAAGTTTAATCAACTATTTATTTTGTTAAAAATGAGAGTATTACAATAAAATGTAATTAATGATTAAAATACTGTGCTTTAATTGGGCATTTCTGCTAAGATTGCCAATTTCAAGCATACTAAAATTTCAAGTAAGCAACACATTTACCAGGAAACTAAAACACTGAAGTGCCATGAAAACCAGGAGATATCAGACTTTGTTAGCTATCATATGTCTATTGAAAAGTCTATGTCTGTCTAAACTCTTTGTTTTAAGTTGTACTCAACTGTAGGCTGCAGGACCAAAGGCACAAACAATTGTAATCGTAACAAAAATAAAAACATCATGTCTTTTTGGAGAGGCAGCGTCTCTCAAAGCAGGCTGTGGGTGTCCTTTGTTCTTAGTGAATGCAAAAAGAAATGCTGGCAAAGAACTAACGCGGTGCTTACATTATTGACACATTAATTATAGTTAGTAGCTGTGGGCCTATTTATACTGTACTTATACACATTCAGAGAGGCGCTCTCTCCCCTCTCCTCTGTGCTTTTACTGATGTGTCATTCTCTCTCTCTCCCCCTTTCAAACGTGAAACTTTCCCCGTCCGTGCAATTTCATCAATTTCATTTTTTCTCCTTTACTCTGTTGGAGTGAGAGCCTCGTCTCTGGTACCTGTCTTTGAATCTCTCAGCATTTGTCGACAATGAGAGTGATGCCTCGGAGGTGCGGCGGCTGAGCAGCGTGCTTAGGCTGGTCACCGCCTTCTTTCCACGGAGTAACCAATCGCGTGTTCGTATACTCAGCTCCTCGGACAAAGCGACCAATCAGCGTGCCGCTCACACAAACGTCGCCTCTTCAACTTCCTAGCGGGAAGTCCGCCACCGGTGACTATCCACAAGGAACAGGAATCACTGGTAAACAACCGGGTTTTTTATATTTTATTTAATGTTGTTGAGGCACACTTGACAACATGTTGCATACAGAGGTCTTTCGAACATGAGGCATAATGTTCATACGTTGTTATTTGCGTGTGAAGGTGTCGCGTTAGCCGCATCGTTCAGCTAAGTTTGGTTAGCAGGGGCAGCTGTTTTTGACAGCTGTCAGATCAGACCGCCGCTGAAGCTCTCTGTTTTATCAGACTCTCGCCCTCTATTTGCACAGGTAGATACAGCAGGTGATCGGGAGCAAGATGAGACTCTCCCGGGCAGAATATAAAGAGATAGCAAGGTGGACTGAACAGCTGAGACCCACCCGACAGTGTATGAAGATGCTGAAGGAAAGATTTCCAAAGTAAGTTTGTTGTGTGAGCCCTCATACATGAATATGTTGTGGACATCTGTGTGTGTGTGTTTCTTTATGTATGACCCCATACTGCTGTGCATATGCATACTTTGTGTCGATGACTAATGTCTAAAATGCACAAAAAACCCAAATATGTTTAAATAATGATTTTACACACCTGAAAGCAAACTAATTTCAGTGACACTTTGATCATCTGTCCATCTATAAGTTCCCTGCAGCAGCATAACTTAATTTTAATTTATTTTTCTTTACCTTATATCATTAGATATTTATTATCTCGCTTCATTTACTTCTTATGATCACTAATTAATTCCACACATCCTCCTGTACGGGCTCCCACCGCAGCATTATCCAGTGTTTTGCCATGCAGCGCCTGCAGATCCAGAAATCGAAGAGAGAGGTTAATGGTTGTGTTTGCCTTTCTCCTTGACACTGAGGGCCCTCACTTTATTGAACGTAACATGTGTAATCCCCCAAGGCCACCAGGACACCACGGCTGATCCCGCCGAGGTCACTTACAAAGTCGTATGTATTTGGAGCTTCCTGCTTCCATTCTGCCCTAATCACCAATCTAGAAGGAGGTATCAGGTCCCCAAAGGGGACACACCGGAGCTTGGGCTTGCCTTTGTTCTCACTGTCAGCATTTTGCAGAATATGTCATGCGTATAAAGTTCATCCAATATCCTGTGAGTTTAGGCACTAACGCTAGGAGGTCCTTCTCATGTTTATTTTGAGTTTCCTTTCTCCTTTTCGTTTCTTAATACAAGCGGTCTTTAACAAACAGTCCAAATGCCAGGTTTTTAAAATGTGGCACTGGTGGGTGTAATAATTAAAGGAAAACAGTGGACCGTTTTCATTCCAATAATTCTGCACGATCTCTCTCTCCCGGAGGTGCTGGCTCTTTTGTTTAGTCTTGCTGGTTATTGTTATTATTTCGTTCACCATAACCAATCTTGGGGAGGCCCTTGCTCTTTAAAATCCCTGAGTCTCGTCACTGGGCCTGACAGACAGGCACGGCAGCAGTGTTTTCACAGCCTGCGAAATTATTCTGGTTGTCCAATCAGCTGAGCTGGGCTCTGGAGGGTTAGTGATTGGACTGGCAGGAAATCAGGCTCTTAAGACATAACATATCGACTAGGCCATCCATCATCTCTTAGCATGCGCTCAGGCACGGCAGTCAGCCACCCCCGCCCCACTCCCCTCCTGTCCCCTCGGACTGTGTGGGAGCCCTGCCACTGCGTAAATATTGGCCAGGCTGTGGCTGGCAGGGAAGGAGGTTGGAGGGGGGGGGTTTAGGGGTTTGTTGTGGACAAGCCTCCACTGAGGGGGTGAGCAAAAGATTGGTTGGGTTATAATAGTGAGAGAGATAGAAAAGACAGGTATCTGGATATCGAATCATTGCACATTGCACTGGACGATTTCCAAATGAGGCAAGCGATGTTGAGTGAATTGTAGGCCCGTGTGTGTTGTCTATCAGTGTCATGATGACGGCTGTGGTAGTTTCTTCATGAGCATGTGCCATATTTTTGTTGCAGAGTACTCTTCTGTTTTGTCAATCGGTTATTTCATCATATATAGAGTATCGTTTCTTATGTTTTTACTGTTAAATACTAATGTCTGTGTAATCAATATATAGATATCTTAGTTGAAATGCATTCTGATAGTGGTGTTATTGACTTTAAGTGAAATCATATTTTGATCTCACTGTACCATGTTATCATTTTACAATATTATGACTAAATTAATGTTTCTGAGCAAACTGTAATAAAAAGGTAATAGTGACAGGCAGTGTTACATGTGCAGAGCAATGGAACACATTTATACATTACATAATTGTAGTAAATGTATTCTTGTATTATTTTACATGCGTGTTACATGTAGTTAAATATGTATACGTGTATATATATGTGTGTGTGTGTGTGTATATATATATATATATAAATTTAATTATGTATTGCATAGTCTTTTTTTATTTTTAGAATTAGAACATTAGATTCGAGTTCCAGTCATACATAAATAAATAAATCATTGGGAATACTCATTATCCTCAAATAATTGAGTGCTGTATTGAATTTAAAACCATTTCATAACCATTGCTTTTAGGGACTTAAAGGGAGGAAAATTTAAACTTTGAACAGAATGAGCCTTATCGGCCATTTCAAGGTAATTTCCACAGACGGTCTGTCATTCTTTTTTGTTGTATTATGAGTATGGGTAGTGGGAGGAGAGAGGGAGTGTCCCATAGACAGACAGACAGACAGAGAGAGATTGCGATGTGGACTCCCTCATCTGTAACGGCTGCATAACACAGATGTTGGGAGTCATCTGTCAGCCTGGCCTCTCTTGCCGGGCCCGAGCTGCTCTGGGGGGAAAAGAATTGGACACGGTGCTGTCACTTTTTACCCCCACTCACAATGGAGGGACATGCAAATATCAACCCCCATTCCTGCCCTCTCTTCCTTGCCCTCCTCTTAGCCAGCCGGGTGTCCTGCCTTGTATCTGGACCGCGGCTAGGCCACGGTGGGGGTGGGGGGGTGGGGGCGAGAGGGCTCATTGCAGGCCGGCGCGAGGGAAATGTGACATCAGTCCCATCACATCCTTCTCTTGCCACGTATTAGAATTGGAAATGATGGGCTGCTCTCTGAGGCCTTGCCTGGCTTCCCTTGGGTCTAGAGGGGACCCCAGTCCTTCCACCCTTTGTCCCTAGAGAGAGTCTGTGTAAGAGGGGCGAGAAAAAGAGGGAGGGAATGTGGGAGTCCTCTGTGTCCTTCTGTGCTATATTATGAATGAATTTGGATGTAATGATTGCCCCCCTCTTTAAAATGCCATTCAGCTCACTCCTCATATGGCTTTCACTGTCATGAAAGTAGGAGGGTGTGCGGAAAGGTGCCAGATGCCTCTGTTTTTAGGGAGATGCTTAAAAAAATAAAGTGTGAAGCATCCCTTGCCTGTAAACACAGCCACATTTTGCTTTCTTTTCCTGACACACACACACTTACACACACACACAGAGCTCCCTGGTGAGGAGTCCCTGAACGTTTTTCGAATCGGGCCCTAATGTGCCGTTTTCATCAGCACTGAGGCGGGCTGCAATATGGTGCTGGGGCTCGCTCTGGGAATATGAATGTTGATTAAGCATGCGTTCAGCCTTTTGAAATTCTGAAGAAGTGTCAGAATAATGGATGTTGAGCAAATGTCAAGCATTTGTTAATTTCTCTGTTATTTGGGGTTTATCTAGCATGATCTTTGGAGGGAAAGTGGGGGACAGGGTTGTTGTGGCATGTGCCATTGATATGGTGATTTCTTGGCTTTAGACACTTTGTTTTTGATGGTAATATCTCGGCTCAGGACGAAGCTTAGGGACTTGCTCATTGATTATTTATTGTGGCTGCAGTGTGTATCCTGTTTTTTTATGTGTTGGTTAAATCTAAGGATTTGGTAACAGGCAGGATGCATTAAACAGGCATGCTCTTTATACATTTAGTTTACTTTATAGCTCAAGAACTCAGCAGAAGATTTTTTGCTGTCAGACTGTATTTTATAGGGAATTAATTTTACAATTATTTTGTTGTGTATGCTCAACATGCCTCAAACACCCATCAGTATCAGAAGATTATGAATCTCTGTGTATAGATTAATTAAATAACCTGATAAAATGTAGCAAATCAGAAAATGTATTGACCTTAATCAAGTTATCTACAGTAACTATCTTTATTGAGTACATTTTTTCACCTTCTTCATTTTCAGTTCAAAAATATATACTAATGAGTGCCTGGATCAAGGGTTTTTAAGATAAAACTCATGAGAGAAGGGGGTTTAAAAGACTTAATACACACTCACGCTGCAGGCTTTTTAATTATATCAAATTTATTAACGGTGTTGGTGCTAAATGTCCCAGGTGTAGTGTTTTCAGGTCTAACTGCTATTCCCACTATTGTCTCTGTGGAGTCAACTGAGTTCTTGTGACGGTACAGCTATTTTGTAGCCTGGAAGTGGCAATGACATTACCCAGAGACTGATCTAGTGCAGAGCCTGTGGGGGCAGCCCCCCGACGGCCTCCGGCGCACGGCCCCACACTTCTGGCTGCCCATATTGAACAAAACACAAACTGGCAGTTGGGGCTTAGGGGTGCAACCCTTGAAGGCTGAGAGGCTGGCAAACTAATTCCACAGCTTTATGTGGTTAGATGAGCATTGGAAGGGTGAGGGGGATGAATGAGGTGTAAGCAGAGAGGAGAGGTGTGGAAAGAGGAGAAGCTGTGCTGAGTTTACAACTTCATGTCAGGCTAAGGAGTTCATGAATAATAGATGCAATCAATTACTTGATTAGGAAGCACGGGAATGACTACTTCCTCTTGATATCTTAGGGAGGTTGTCCAAGCACACTCTAAACATTGTTAAGCCTTTTCGGCTCATTGGGCTAAAAACACTTAGGTAAGCAGCCTGTTGCTTAAGTAAGCTAAAGCAATTATAAGGGACGTTATCTTGAGGGATAAAAACTCGTGTCATTGGTTTGCTAGACAGAATAAGTAATATTAGTTAGGTAAATTATTGACAGGAATTTAAACTGGTAAGAACAATGTACTATGCTCTGAACTTTGCAGCCGCATCAGTTGTGTTCCTTAATGCCCAAAGCCACGTATGCACACGCGCAAAGAGGGAAACCTACAGCATCGAGCACCACAGTTCAGCTGGGCAGCTCTGGTCGAGTCTCTTGCCCCCAGGTTTGCATACTGGGATCAATTGCAAAAGAACAATGAAACAAATTGCCCAGAATGGTACAAGTTTCCCGGCAACGCTTTGGGAAGGATGGGGTTGTGGGGGGGTGTAAGCAATTGGTCAGCATAATGTGTTCCTTTGCCAGACCAGAGGAGGCTCGCTACTCGACAGATAACATGGACCTCATTTTCCATTTCCGCGAGAGTTCGCTGAAGCAACAATGACAATAATTACACCATAACAATGGCGACGCAGCATAATAGTTATAACATGTTTTGTCACAGACGGAGTCATGAAGATCCCCGGCTTTCAGGAGGAATCACAATTAGGGCGGTGATTGTTGGGATCTTTCCCGCTTTTTTTGCCGCCATTGTACAACAGCTCTGACATCTCAGGGCGCCTCAGCAGACAGAAATTTTAAAGATTGTAATAAAGTGAAGGGGTCATATTTTTCGTCTATTAGGACAATAGTAGGCTGTGAGATGCCCTGTTGTGCTTCTGCTAAAGCCATTTCTATCCACAGTCCCCCGCAGGCTTGTAGGTTTGTATGGCCTTCCGCAGAGAGACTGTGTGTGTGTGTGTGTGTGTGTGTGTGTGTGTGTGTGTGTGTGTGTGTGTGTCAGGCTTTAGAGTCAGAGTCAGGCTACATTACATGCCAATAGATAAAAAAAATAGAAAATAATAAAATGAAAGTAATAATACATTTCTGGAACTACAGTGAGTGCCATGTGTGAATATCGTTGCATTGATTGTAACAGGAAGGAAGGCTTTGCAGTTGTTTAGCAGGGGGGGAAAAAAAGGAAAACTAATTTGAACTGCAAACACGTGTGCTCATTGTGCAAGTATTTGTTTGGAGCTGCGTGACACACTGAGATTTGTGTTTCTTTCCATCTCTTGTCGGAATATATCACATTTATACATTAAGGCATAAAGATTTTTTTTTTTTTGGTACACATTTGTTTTGCCGCTGATGATGGTAGGCTTAGCTGAGAAACAGATGTTAGCATTTTGCCTATCAGCATGTGTAATTAGCTGCATTTGCATATCCAGAGTATTTAACCCACATTCAGCTGTTTTTCACTTTATAAAATATTGATCTATAGGAAAGTAAACGCTTAATACATTATTGTCAGTACTCTTGCTCAAACGAAAGCTACAGCTGGATATAAATCCGATCTGTGTGAGGAAAGCCGCAGCTTATAATTATATAAATAGACAGGAGGATGACAATGGAGCAGGTATTAAAACGAAGCAATATTTTAATACACTTTGCAAGAGTGAATCGTTTCATCCATGTCATCCCCTTTTCAGAATAGCTCCATTGCCATTAGTAAAAATATGTGCTATGCCTCAATTAGCCAGATCCATGCCCTGAAGAGTCGCACCATGCAACACTCCCTGCATGCAGATCCACCAAATGCTAAGTACTGTCGCAGCATATGATACCAATGCCATTAGCCAGGTGGCTTTCATTACCTAAATTACAGCTATTGTTTATAATTAATTATTTGTAAATAGGAAGATTCTGAATATAATTGATAGCTTGAATTTCCCCTCATATCCTATTAATTAGGTTGATGGGAATTTTCGAGGCTTTTTTCTCGCCGTTGTTTTTTCCCCTGTATGCTCGAGACACTGATACGCTCCGAACGCACGGCGGGATGAGGCAATTCAACACTCAAACATGAATTTGTCAGATTCATAAGCAGTGGATAGCCTAAACGTAATAGAGCCTAAAGCACTGACCAGACAGGCATACCAGCTCAGTGACAAAGTGAAAGTCCCTAATTGTTTTTAATTTAATCCGCTGCTTTACTATTTTGGGTGCCAGTGCATATTAATGCTCTGTCTTATGTTGTAAGGAAGGGTAATTAGGTTGAGAGTGAATGATTCCCTAACCACTCTTCTGTCTCCCAACCTTCTGTTTCCCCATGTTCTAAATTATATCCAAGAGGGAGGATTTTTATTTTTTTTCCTCTCCCATAAAGGTCAATGTAAGAATGTGCTGCGGCGTTAGACTGTTTCTGAAACGATTTCTTTCAAATATGTTCATTGTTAGCTTTATATATTCTCATCACTTAACAATGGCAAAACTCTCTTTTATTAATAGAATATAATCAAGGAGGGTGAGTAAGTGGAGGGATGGATGAAGTTAGTTGTTAATAGAGAAATCTCACAGATGCATTCAAAAACCGAGCTTTGTCGAGGTAGTTAGAATTCAGGTTCTCCCAGCCTCTGTCATTGTCAGTGGGGAGTATTTAGGATTAATACTGAGAAGACTTTTGTCTAATCTAAAAATTATTCTCGAGTAACATTCATATAAACATTTTTTTTTCTACTTTAACATTATGTAAAAAAATAATAGCATTAAAAATGTTTAATATAGAAGCTAATCCTTCTGTTGTGCTCATCATGTGCACCATCTGAATAAAATGCAGCTCATTAGCTTTGTTTAAAGCCATAAAACACATGATGAATCTGGTTTTGGAATAGCTTTGGAATATCTTTTATTTATTTATTTACAGTTATTTATTCCGTAATCACTGAGATGCGACAGAGTCCCTCCAATGCTTGTATTTTGAGTTAAGGAGGTGTTCGGTTGAAAATGTAATGCTACTGTGCAGCAGGCAGATCAGATCTCCGTTGCAAGACTGCACTTGGCTCCATATTTTAGCATGAAGTGAGCATACTGTGCCCCGGAGAGCACAGGTTGGATATACATTAATGTAAACCCTGCAATAACTTACTATTAATGTCCGTTGAATGGAAAAAAGTCATTATACAATATGAGTGCAGTGTAAAACATGACAGACTCTATAAAAGGAAGACAAGTCTTGGTTTGGATCCAGGTATCTGCCCTCATCTCTTTACATTGCCCTCATTATTTTTTATCCTTTTCAAATCCTACGACATTTGTTCTTGTTTCTGTTTTGCAGTTATTTTCTGCATTTCTGACGTCAGCAAAAACTGATCGAGGTTAAAGAAAAAAACGAAAAGAAAAACAAAAGTCCCCAAAGTTCTTAGTGTTTTTGAAACAGATATGTTTTCCCAGATATTTAGAGCAGTTTATGTCCCTTTTAAAGGTAACAGGGTATAGATTTAGCAATTAGGCAGTAATCATGCTCATTATAGAGAGTAATCCATTTAAAACCTAACAGATGTCTGCTCCAACAGGGGGATCGTGATGGTCCCATGCCAACAATAAGGCAGTAATGTTTTTGAAATGCTCAGGTGCAAGGTTGAAGTGTGGAAGAATTTTTTTTTCTCCCTTAAGTGTCTACATGTTGACAGTTGACCATTTAATGGTCCACTTAATTGCAGTGGCCCCTTCGTCCCCAAACATCATTGTAAATTAATGCTGAGGTGGCAGGGTTTTTCGCCCTGTGTTCGCCTTTGCTTTTAACTTAGCTGTTTTGACTGTAACTTTGTGGTCGACGAGACTCATCTGTGTGGTGCGTCAATTCCCAGAGAGTCTGAATAGCTGAGAATTAGCTGTTCTCCAGCCAGAGCCGTAAAACTGTTTCAAACTGGCATCTGGAGAACCCAAGATGACGTCTTTGGTGGGGTAAGTCGTTGCAAACAGCTAAACTATTCCAGTGGTTGAAATGCTTTTATTAAGATATGGTCACAAACCAAGGCTCCAGACAGAAATCAATGTTTGAGATTCCTTTGGCTTTGTTTACATGTCACACGGTTATTTCATGGTTTATAGTGATTGATGCTGAGGGCCTATGTGGACTCAATATTTCAATGCAGATTGGAGGCTACGGCTTCTCCTCAGTATTTACATACCACTCTCAGGTGACTTGTAACGAAAAGTCCATTAAATTTAACAATCAAGTGTACTGAGAGCAGTGTGTGGAGACGCAAAACCACTGGAGACCATCCACAGAGCAGCTTGTATGTGTATATCCGCGTGTGCATGCATCTACTGCAGTTGTGTGAGGTTGCTCATATGCGGGCTGGAAGTATGTATGATCCAATTAGAATAATATCTGTCACTGCTTTAAATATCTTCAACTCAAAGGATGCTGTGGGGGGTAGGGGAGGGGTATTGAAGGGGCTGCGAGTCCCTGCTGGAGCTGCCTGTTTTCCAGGTTTGCCTTCGCTGCCAGGTGTTTGACATTGACTGGAGCTGGAGATGAATGTAACTTATGGCAACCCATGGAATTGACCGACTCCTGGGAGTCCCAGCTTCCTGCAGTGAAAGTTTCCATTTTCAAAGCCCATCAGTTGCAGTGGGAGGGCTCTAGAACGGCCCATATGCCAGCGCTGACAGTGAAGCAGGAAAACTTTCTCATATCCCCGTATTGCTCCACCACTCACACAAACAAATACACACTCTCACAGTGGTCAAGCCTTTTTGCAAAGAGACATCTACCCAGCCTGGGAATGTCAATGTGAATGCTTCTGTTAGCAATTCGACTTGAATCCTCTCAATTATTTGCATGATTGTCATGAATTTCTCGTGTTTAGTTTGGCCGTGAACGAGCCTTCTTGCCTTTGTGCAGCCGTACAGCAGCAGAAACTGCACTTCAATTAAGAACAATTTAGCTTTCAGCACACTCATTCCGGAGAAAAGGGATGGAGGAAGATGGTATGAATGAATGAGTGAAAGAAAAAAAACAGGCTATATTTTTCTCATCTCTCATACCACACACAACCTCCCCCTTTCTCCCACCCCCAACGCCATCATGGCAGGAATCCTTTGTCAGAGGTGTTCATCTGGAACAACTTTGCCACACTTGTTTTCATGTTCTTTTAGATTACAGGGCAGCTGGCCCCAGCTTTGAAGCTCCCCCTCTCCCTTTGTCTCTGTGCAATGCACTCTGGTAATTAACTTTGTCCTTCTTTTATTTGTTCCAGTCACTCGCAGTCCACTCTTCTGAGCATCTTCTCCCTGGAGTACCAGGTTAGAAGTTTTCTTCCTTTGTGAGCCCTGACAGGTGCCTAATTGAATGATGAATGTCCCTTTATTTCTTTGTAATTGAACTGCCAGCTCTCTGATTGGTTTGGAGGATGCCCCCCCACCATACCCCCCGTTTATTTCACCCTCCCACCTCCGCCCCCCTCCTCCTCCTCACGTTCACGTTGAGGGCCCTTGCCTGCCTGAGCCTCAGTGGATGTCTGCCAAGCCTTCCCATCCATCTGTCTAATAACATCTAGCCCCTGCTTATTTGGTGGACCTGTAATAAATTATGCTAAACCATTATTATTCTGACAATAATAATTTCCCCGTGTAGTGCGGCTGCGTGTGCTAAATGTTTGCTGACTCGCACTGTCACTGCTGCTTTCCACGGCTGACAGCGGATGATGATAAATGGCCGCTGCCGCCAGTGGCAGAAGGCAGCACAGGCAGAAAATGGAGTCATTTATCATCCCCCTGACAGGTGTCAGTCACACTGCCTGTCTCTGTGGAATTACATTTTTTTTTGTGTGTAGTAGTTTTTAAATAAGTTGTTTTTTAACCAATGCTCTTCCCTCTTTTATCCCCTGTCGTCCCCCTTCTCTGAAGATAGGAATTGAATTGCATGGAAATGTCAGTGTGGGGAATGTGGAATAGGGTCATTGTTTGATCGAAGAAGGGGAAATGAATACAAGGTTTGAGTGAGGGGGTAGGGGGTTTGAACAAGGTTGCCTTGGCACACTTTGACCCCGAGCAAACTTATTGAAATTAAATTACTCTGACCCAAGATCTCTTGTGCTTGCTGATATACAATAGGGCAGGAAAGAGGAGCTGAGGCAGAACAAGTCTGTTATTTCTTCAGGTAGACCAGAAGAATGTAAAGCTTTGAACACAAATGAATTATTTTGTATGGAAATAAACATTGTTGTTGTTATTATTATTATTGTTGTTGTTAATATATTTGTGTTCTTTATGACAGAAACGTACAAAAAGAACAATTTCACGACACCATGCACCAGATGTCATTGAAAGCCACTACCAAAGGTGATTACTTTGTGTTGTATTACTTTATTACTCTTCTTTCTTCTGTCCCACACTCTCTTGTTTATCTTCCTCTCATCTCTATCATTGTTTTTTCGTCTTACTTTTCCAATCTGTCTCCCGCTCTTGTGTGCTCTCTTTGTCTTCTCCGGCTCTCCTACTCTACTGGCTGAGGAAGGGACTTTGGCAAGTCCCTTCCTCAGCCAGAGAGTAGGTGGGCCACCATGACAGATATAATCTCCTTCAAACAAATCACCACCCTCAGGATTCATTCCAGACCTCAACTTGCACCTGCTAAGCCGAAGCTCTGTTCTTCATGTCAAATTGAAAACAGAAAAATAAATAAATAACCAGCCACTGGACATTTGCCTTACAGGGGCTTATGATGGGATAATTATCTGTAATTCGATGAATAAGGATAAATTAAAAAAAAAAAGAAAGAGAGAAAAACAGGCTGTAGGGGGGAAAGCCTCTTTGCATATTGCAATTAGCCTTTATCTAGCTTATTAGGCCATTGTTCTGGGGAAAACAAGGCTGGATAATGCACTTCTAATCCACTTACAGCAACAAACCTCAGAGATGATCTGGGTAAGATCTGAGTGGAGCTGCAGTTGTAGCTGGCGAGGGAAAAAAGGCTTTTTGGGCGGCAGGGGTTAACTAACTATCATATGCTTGTCTGGCTTCAGGGAAATTTGAAGCCCTTCAAGCAGCGCTGCTTTAACCGCACCGAGCCTGCCATATGCCACCTAGGGCAAAGTCATCAGGGACATTAGCGTGTCTTGGCTAGCCTGGTCTAGTCCCCTCTACCCTTCTGTCTGCCTTTGTTGGGCCATGTTTTTTTCACTGCTGTTGTTTTCTTTGTTATAATGAAGGTATCTGAGTGAGGCCAAGGCACATCCCGCTGCTCCCGTCCTGCTGGACTTGGCCATTGAGGTAATGGCATAACATACATTTTTGTTTCTTAGTTTTTTTCTTCTAATCTTTATATATATGTGTATATATGTGTATGTGTGTATACATAAATATATAAAATAAACTCCTCAAATGGTGGTGGGTTTTTTTCTATAATTGGATAGGTAGAAGTTGGCTGAAGTTTTTTATTTTTCTAACTTGTCTGTTAGTCATTATCAAAATTGGTAAAATGGTCCGCTCCATTATCAATTATTAGCTCTCACCTCCATTAAGCAGATGTGAAAACACCTTTTTTTACTTTTTAGTATGCAATTTTCCAAATTGCACTTCAGTCAGAGTTGCTGCAAACTGCGGACAGGTGAGGGCAGGGTCGCTGGCTCATTTGTGTCTTCATCACATTATTTGTACTCTGATGGACTGATGTACTAATTATATGTGAACTGGCCTCCAAGTTGTTCATTTTAAGAAAATCTAGATAGAAGGTGGAGCATGTACTTGTTGTAAGATGTCCTCATGTTTTAAGCAATAAAATTATTTGTGAGCAAGGTTTTTGCATTTCACAGTGATGACAATTTTTTTTTTATATTTTGCGCCTATCAGTAAATTTTAATTTCTATTTTTCTACAGTAGCAGAGAATCAAACAACAGCTCCTACTTAGTGAACAAATTGCAGTTAGCATTATTACTACAGGACTGATACAACACATTTTGGATCTTTAATGCATCTACATGTTTTGTGAAGCCAGATACAGATTTTTCTTTTTTGTCATTTTAATACATTGTTATTCTTCCGGTTTCCTCATATTGTGATTGTTTGAATAGGCTGCATAACCTTTTAAAATATTTAAATGCACATTTAAATTTTTATTGGTGCTTACACCAGGCAACGAGATTTGAGGGTTCCTTAATCTAAAATCAGAGTAGTTCACATGCATCAGTGGCACCTCAAAGCTAACTGCCATTATTCATTCTCCATTTAATTGACACATGATTTTTTTTTTCCTCCAAAGGATTAAATTCAGCTCAGAGATAACTGTCTATGAACCATTTAACTGTCATTTTAATACGCTACTTAACATTTAAACCAAGCACTCATGGTCTCCCAGACCGCTAATTGATGTAGTTTCATCCCTTTATGAGACAATATATCTCCAACAGAGGGAAATGATTAACAATGATGAAAACTATTCATGGATTCTTTTTTTTTTAGCCCCCAGAAGTCTTCCACGAATGAGGAGTCTAAATTCGGCATTTGATGTTTTTTTGCATGCTTTATATGGAGCTTTATGTAAAGGTTACTTAAACATACAGGGCTTAGAAAAGGTGCAGCCCTGTATGAGACATCCACTAGCTTTGGCTGGGTGATAAAACCCACATTTTGCTGAACAATAATTGTTTTCTGCAGCAATTCAAGGCTCTGTAACTCTTAGTCACATGTTAAACACATGAAGTGCTGCGGTCTGACTTGAGAGGGGAGATGGACTCGTGATTAATATGAAAATTAGGGAGACGCAAGTACCTGAACTAATCAGGTGGTCCTTATTCAGGCTGGGCCAGCGTTGGTAATGTTGCCATTTTTCATGTGTCAGCCCACGCAGGTTACCAGGAATCTGATGCTCTCTCGTTATCCAAAGGTGCGAATGGAGAACAGGCCAATAAGTACAGAGAGGAAAGGACTGAGAGGAGAGGAGAAAGGGAGAGAAAATGCGAATGGGTTAGGCAGAGGAGCTGCTGTAGCTTCAAGCTACAAATGCAAAGTCTGAAATGCTTTCAGAGGCCTTAATGAAGATATAAACTCTGTGTTCACCTCTTAATTATTATAGACATGTTTGGCCTTTTTTTACAAGCAGCCTTCTTAGTGCAATGTTATGGAGATGTTAACAAATACTACTGCGGGTAAAAAGACATTGTTTAGAGAGAAGCCTCTGTGCTCCCAGGGTTACCAGGAAGCTTCAGAGAAAAGATGAAACACACCATTCTCACTATAGGCTGAGGGCAAATTCACTTTTGGCCCCCAATTATACTAACTAGAGAAAAAATTATCTTTTGGTTGTGAGAACGTTGCGTTTCATAATGAGCTGGCTAGGAATGGCAGTCTTCAAGCAATGTATTAATTCCCTCCTTACTGAAGAGGCTGCAAGATTTAATAAGTGAATGACTTAACGTGTCCTTTATTTGCAGCTTATATATTGTTTACACTGGGGTCAAATGCAGAGCTTTTGAAAATAAATTTGCTCCGTACGCCTGCATTACCTTTCAAGCTTATTCACGCTTCTAAACGTTTGGGAGCTTTTTATGGATGATGTCGGTTAATTTAATAGAGTAATTGTTATTTTCTGCTGCCCTTAGGAATAGCTGTTGGTTTTTAATTGCATACATTCCAACGCTTTTGTGGTAATATCACTGAATGTTGGAAAGGTTTCGCGCTAATAAGAACGTGGTCAGATAGACACCTTCAGTATCAGTCATTAGTGCTCCTTTACCTGCCAGGGCTTCTTCCTGCACTCAAACCAGAGATGCTGCACACCTCTCCAGGTGTCTTTGTGTTCAAAGGGCGCTGCAGCCATAGGTTCTATTCCTCTTATTAAGGAAAGCATTCCCACAGTCCCTCCGGTGTGTCCTGTTGGTTGCTGCAGCTTTGAATTGGTGATCATCCTATGATTAAAGCTCTCCATTGTCTCTAGCCTGAGCATATTGTGTACCACTTTTTCATACAGTGCAAGATGAGAGACTACGGTTGTCCGTTTGACAGGGGCGAAGGCAGTTCAGCCGGGTAGCTTGGCTGCGTAATAGGCGAGCTCTTGTTCCTGTGGGAAAGGTTATTGCAAAGCAAGGCTTTCAAAGACCAATTTGCACAGGGACTGTCTAAAGTTAGGTCAAGGTTTGGAAAATGCAGTAATATCATTTAGAGCCATTACAATCATTATTATCTACGTGACATCAGCCAAAGGTAGACTGGCTGTGTAATTTCAGGGCTGTAATTCTTATGCGCTTTGAAATATGTTCACACCTCCGGCTGGATATGTGGGATTTAGCCTGAAGTTTTGTAAATGGAATAATTCCCCAGAGAGGAATAACTGTTCCACTTTACCTATGTTTTGAAGTAGCATTAAATCCTCATTGACACTATAGCTGGGTTTTTATTAAGGCAAATTCTCTCTTCTTTTTTTGTGTTGTTGTTCAATCTACGTAAAGGTGGATCTGTCTCCTGCACTGATGGCTCGCATCATCCTAGACAGGTACCTCCAGGGCCTGGAGGGTGGAATGCGTGAGTAACACTTTTCCATTTCCCACCCTGTCCTTTCTATCATTCCCCCCCATCAGTCTTAATTGTAGCACTTTGTCTTTTGAATCCCTTTCTGTTTGAGTCCCAATTCCACTTCTAGCTGCTGTATTTTCAGCCTGTCCAAGCCCTAATGAGAGACAGACCACATTTACTAGTAGCTGCATCCCAGGGCACATGACTGGCAATTAAGCACTGGGCGGACCACCCACCTCTCAACTGCAGTGTGGATCAATGCTAGCTCACCTCATCAGTGTTATTTATAACACCCCTGATTTCTTTCCTCACCCTCCTTCATCCCCCAATGCATCCATCTACCCCCCTACCTTCTCTTCCTCCCTCATCCCCTTCTCTTTCTCCGCCTCTACTGGGGTCCTCTATGGAAAGTGAGTTGAGGAAAAGTGTGGCAGAAAAAGCAAACCATTCCCAGGTACCGCCGATGGACACGCTGCGAGAGAATACAATTCCAGATGCAACTATTTTGGTTGAGCATGTCAAAGAGATTGTCCAGATATTGTGTGAATAATCGTCCATACACGTTCTGGT
>JAOXYL010000113.1:9001510-9011708 GCA_028564955.1 Terapon puta
TGTGTGTGTGTGTGTGTGTGTGTGCGTGTGTGTGTGTGCGTGTGTGTGGCAGCGAGGAGCTCAGGGTGTCATAGAAGAGTGCTGCCGTGCAAGGCGGGGGCGTCTTTAATAAATGTATGCTGATGTTGGAGGCTGCAACGATGCGAGGGATGCAAGGGCCCTGTTGTTATTTACTGCTGTGTTTGTGCACAGCAGCGAATCCAGGGCCTGCAAATGGCATTACAGCCTGTGATGAATGAGCATTAGGGTAAACTCATTTTAAAAGCATCCTGATTTATTAGCGGCCTGGCCTTCCATTTTCATCAGGTCAATGCTTGGCTGAAATTCCACAATGTCAGCGCCAAGGTCACCTCTTTATGGCTATTTTTAACCCCATCGCTCAAAAGGAGCAGGAGAAAGGGATCCTATCACTTATTATGGCTATCTACCAAAAATATCAAAGGACCGGAGAGACAAGGAAAGAGAGAGAGGGAAAGAGTCCTACAAGAGTGTGTTTGTGTGTGTTATGTGAGAGACCAAAATGTGGTGGTGGTCAACCTCCAATTATGAGTGCTAGTAAGACAAGAGCTTTAATGGCTACCGTTTGCCTTCGGGGAGGTTTATTACACACTACTGTTTTGCAGAAGCAGCGTCAAATCTATAAAACGACCATTAGGAAGAGGGAAAAAATCAATCAAAATGCCATTAAAGTGGAATAAGTTGCCAATATTGCTGATGTGGTTGCGGGTCCTTTGATTTTCCTTCAGATTATTAGGCACAGTCGAGTAGTGACTTTGTTAAGGGAAACCAGTGTTGTTGGGGAGTAATATGTCTCCTGGCTTCATAAAGTTTGCTGCCTCATATTTCCCGCTTTATTGATTATCCATTATCATTTGTCATGAGGTGTCCTAACTCAAGGGGAAAATATAACCCTCTTTCTTCACCGCCGCCCGCACAGCACAGGAGCACAGTATGGATCTGCGTGTGAAGGTACCAATCTCTGAGAAAAATGAGCAAAGAAATAAAGCACAGCCCTGTGCCTCGCAGCTCTGAGAGGGAGTGTGAGGTTATGGGGCGAGCTGGGGGGGGGAGTACCGTGGCTTGGGGAGAATGAAACCGAGAGGAGGTAGTGGGAGAAAAAAAAAACAAAGATAGAGAGAGAGAGAGATGGCAGAGAAAGATGGAGACAAAGAAGAAGAAGAAACCGAAAGAGAGGACGGAGTGCCGAATGGGCTTTGTTCTTCTCCACCCTCCTCCCTCTTTATTTCATCATAAGGTAGATGAGGGATCACAGCACCACTTGTCCTCTCTCTGATAATTTTCTCAAGGAGTAATGCCTGTGACAGAAACGCAAAAGGGGAAGACAGGACAGAAGAGACGGGTCTTCAGGGTTTTTAAATGTTCTTCTGCACCCCTTTTTTATTAATGAAACACATTTAACGATCCAGTCGGTATTTATAAATGTACACCGAAGTCTTTTTCAATTTCAAATGTCCCTTTTTTAATCAATTTTTAAAAATCTTCAAATAAGCTGTCTTGTTTTTAGCAGTTATAGCCTTTGCAAAGTTTCCTAGATGAGCTTGGGAATCCCTGTGCAGCGTTGGTGCAGGCGCCATCCATGCCTGAAATGCGAATAGAAACATTCCTTGTATTGTCTGTAATGCCGCAAGTCTGTCAGGACCATGTATCACTAAAATGGCGTGCCTCAACCATTTCGTCACACAATGATACAATCCATTTAATCCAAATCTTTTTAAGAAATGATTTAAGGAATTTTTTGCTGTTGCAGTACCAGCGAATCAATCCAGCAGGCTTCCCTTGCTGATTTATAATGTTAGTAGAGCAAGAATGGGGATGAGAGATGCAGAATAGTCAGCGTTCATAACATAGATAAACTACATGGGGCTCCTGTGCTCTGGACTGAAACATTTATCTATAGAAAATCTGTATAGACACCAAGCAGCCATCTAATGGACTACTGTGGCAATACTGCATTAACAATGGCATGGTGAATTACAGTATGTCAAGCCTGTCTGTATATTTTCACAGTTTGCTCTCAATTTGATGCAGCAATTACAACACACATATATTTATACATAGATATGCATATTATTTACATTATTTATAAGCTAGAAAAGTTGAATCAATTTGCATAATAATATTCATATGGCTTTTTATATTTGTTTTCCTCCCTCTCTTGCCTCCCTGTCCTGTTCTCAGCATCTAAAACAGTCCTAAACAACATGCTTAAGGAGCCGTCGTTAATTCCAGACCAAATTTTGGCCAAGCATGTCTACCAGGTAAGTGTTTCAACTTTTTTATGTTTCAACTAAGATTTTATAGGAAAGCACTATTTGGTGTCACAGCATTATCAATTCAGTTTTGATTATTTGAATGAAGTTTGCTGCTTTTTTCCATGTTGCCAATCCTCTATTAATGTACAGTGAGTTTTTTAAGTGTAACTGTACCACCTGGCTGACAGACGGCATCAGCGGCTCATGTTTGCTGATGAGGTCACGTGAGAGCCGGCGGTCATGCATGCCAATCTGCCAGCATCTCCTGTGTTTTCCCCTTTCCCCGGCACTGTATGGGCTCCTCTCCCTCACCTCCCTTCCACCCACCCACCCTTTTTTCGCACGCCATAATATTTCTTTCCCCTCTTTTCAGTGCACAATAAATGACTGCTGTTATGGACCGCTGGTAGACTGCATCAAACAGTATCCTATCTCATAAAATTTTAAGCCTGAAATTGACGAGGAGCTATTGAAGGGGATGAGATGTGTCTGGCTTCACCTGACATAAAAGTTCTGCTTCACAGAGGAAGTGTTTCATCCTGCCTGCCATCCCACTATCACCGATACAGGGGCTGGAAGGCGATGGAGGGAAGAGGAGGAGGAGGAGGAGAGGATGGGCTGATCTAAATGCATCTTCATGTGCACACAGTGGATCAGACCCAATCTTGTATGATACAAGGAAAAAAATTATCATTCATAAGCCTCATGGCGATAATGTGTTCTTTTGTTTGGTATTTTATTTAACCCAGATTGTAATTTTATGTTAATTACCCTCGAAATATTAATTATTCTTATATGCAATTTTTATTTATTTATTTTTTTAAGATTTTATATAGTTCAGATTTCTCTTACGCCATTCAGCACCATGGAGAGTTCTGAGCACGTCAGTCCAACTTGACTTATTAATTTCGCTTAGTTTTATTTTTTGGATTTGTAATTTGTAGTTTTACATCTATCCATTGTTTTTCTTCCCTTTCTTTGCCCAACAAATACCCCCTCCTTGTGTAGCAGGGGCTTGGCCTTGACTATAGGGGCAGATTTGGAGTCCAGGCTATTTAGGGGCAAGCAGCTGGGTAGCAGACCAACTATTTCCTGGGGGAGGAGACTTATTTGAATGAGCGTACATGTGTATGTCTGTATGTTATTGTGTCAGTCTGAGCCTTCGTGTGTATCTCTGTGTGTGTGGGTGTATGTGTGTGTGTGGGTGGGTGCGCGTGGTGGGGCTGGGTTGCTCTGTTCATATCCAGTCAACCCTATCCCATCCTGCCCCCCTTTTTACAACCCCCCTTTTTACCTTTCTATGGCAGTCCTCTCGTCAGTGTCAACTTAGAGTCAGTTACTCCGCCACAGAGAGTTCATTATAACCGCCCAACTGCCAAGAGCTCCACCCTCACATGAAAAAGAATAGCTCTTAATGCACTTGTGCCAATCGTGATATGTACGTATTAATTAGAATCCATTTTGAGTGATTGGTGTTTGTTGAGTGCAGTATAATACCATCTCTTGGAAAACATAAGTTTGGCATGTTTGATGTCTGGCTTCTTTAAATGCAGGATTCCTTTCAGTGACATCAGGCAGCTTGCATCCTGACGCAAAATGGCACTTATTCTAAAAGCATTTTTCTTCAAAGATTTTAAAGGAATAAGTGGACTGGCGAGTCGGGGCGCTCTATGCATTTTGCCAAATTGGCATTTGTTTCATCCTCCTCATTTAGGTAATGCACTTGGGAGATTTGTTGTGAAAGCAGATTAAAGGTTGACCTGAAAACTCTGAGCAAAGAATGTGCTCTATGTCTGCAAAACAAACCAAAAAAAAAAGTGGTTCTCACTTTGCATTGTAAGCCAATAGTGGAGAGAAGCGGATTATTAACTTAAACCAATGCCGAGCGCTCATATGCACACTCACATCTGCACACTCACATCAAGCTACATTGTGTGTTGTGGTTTCCATAGTAACCAAATTCACAGGTGAAATGACAGCAACTCTTTTTGTATTCTCATTAGTATTATTTTTTTCTTGTTTTGTCCCATTTTAGACCACACTACCTAAACATTTTGGTGTTTAAGTAGAAATAGAAAATACTGCTGTATGTTGGAATCCTTGACTTTCTGTTCTCAGCGCGATCGGCCAGGAGCATGAAGTGCTGCTCTGTGACAAACTGAAGGAGAGGAACCTTTCCTTTCTAGGTAAGCCGTCTCTTGACCTTCTCGCCACATTTCTAAAGTCAATCTGGTCATGGCAGTGTGGCCTTTTTGTAAGCTAAGTAAAGGAAGACTTGGACATGACTGATGCGGCGGATGTTATCTCCTATTGATTTGCTAACAACAAGGAGCTGCTATCGGATATCCTTGGATTTTGATGCACCAGCATACATTGAGTATTTAAAGAATAAAAGCAACAAAGATGGGCTTAATGTTTCATAAGCTGTAATGTTTTTACCCCTCAGGTTGGTTTTCAGTTTTCTCTTGAAAGTGACTGAAAAAGGACAGTTTTTTTACTATAAATATTATGTTGGTATTTTTTTAAATGGCTCTTTGAAAAGAAAAAAAGAAACTCCTCATTTTAATTCGATTAATTTTAATCAATTGTACGTTTGTTATAATAATAATAAATTGTTCTCTTGATACCCCTTACCTTGCTAACACCATTGTCTTGTTCCAACAATATTAAATCAAGGTAGAGTGCCCAGGTGTGAAATTGTGAAACTGAATTTTTAACCCTCCCCTCCTACCATCACCCCCATCCCATCATCATCCCTTAGGTCAGATGAGTGATGAAGGATAAAAGTCATTCCCTCTGCCATTAAGACCATATCATTTATTTGGACCCCGAGTGCTGACCTTTCCTCGGAGCTGTACAGAGGACTGTTCTAAAACTGTCAGAGTTCGGGGCGGCACGAGGGCCACTGAGGCAGCCTCACCCCATCTGATAAATGGATTGGAAATAAGCCACCCAACAGCGGAGATGGCCCATTAATTTTAATCAAAGGTGATGTAAAAAGGCGATCAGAGCCACATGACAATGTCAACAGCCCAGTAGGTACAAATAGAGGGGCCCCGTCCTACCACATACGCACCTACAGACACACACCCACCACACCCAGGATGCCCCTCTGTACCACAGGCCTCTGGCAGCTTTACTGACCTCACTCAGCTCTCTTTCTCTCCCCCGCCTTTGGCCGACGCTGCCGCCTCACCACCACTGACACCGCCACCCTCCATCTCTCCTCAATTCTCTTCCATGCCCCATTAGTTGAGCTTGGCTGGAGACAAAGAGGCAGGCCCTTGGAACTGAATGACCTGGTCAGCCTGAGATTTAATGGAGAAATCAGGTGTTGTAGGGATAATGGCCGAAGCGCACCAGAAGTCAAGGACAATGGCTATGGCCTGTGCAGGCAGGGGTCAGGCTTACAGAGTCTATAATGCCAACCCTGTCCCCTCGCTGTATATTTTATAATGCCCTGCCAAAGCGCAAACTGGAGAGCAGCTCTGTAACTGGGCTTTACAGGTTTTTGTGCAACGGCAGCGAATACGTGGCAGATGTAGTTAATAGTTTTACTGTGCTTGCTGTCCTCTACTGTTATTTCTTCTGCTTTGCTAAGGCTAAGGGGTTTTGTTACCAGCACCTTGGTGGACGCAGAGAGGTTACCTGCGTGTGATTGATGTAACAGAGTGCGTTCAGCAAAGAGTAAAACTTATTGCAATGTAAGAGTCGGATGTTAAAATTCTGCACTTTATCTCCCGCAGATGAAAACCAACTGAGAGCTATGGGCTATGACAAAACACCTGATATCATCCTAGAGGTTCCCATTGGTAAGTATTTACAAACGTCAACATTTTCTCTGAAATAACTGCTAACCTTAGCTACCTTGTTTCAATGGGGATTACACAGTTCTCAAAACATTGTCATATTAATGCCAGATCTTCTTTGATTTTAGAGAATGCCACTTGTCCCTTCTGGATCTGGCTTGTGCAACTTTGTTATCACTGGTTTTATGAGTGATGCTGTGTGTTTCTGTCTTTGAAAAGCCGTGGAGGGACACATTGTGCACTGGATTGAGAGCAAAGCCTCATTCGGAGACGAGCACAGTCATCGAACCTACCTCAACGAACAGTTCTGGAGCTACTGGAACAGGTGAGTCTTTTTTTTTTTTTTTTTTTTTTTACTTTTTTCTTTCTCACACCCTCGCCTTTTCATATTCTGTTTTCATTAGCTTCCTCTAATGGAATGTAATGTCACAACTCTCACTTTCCCAGCAGGCATATTGTTTACAACTTCTCCTGTTTTACCACAAACCACAATCAGCTTTTCTCAGTATTATAAGGGCATATCTCTGTCTAACAATGCTAACCACTTCCTCGCTGGCATGGGCCACGCTTCCATGTTGTACATCTGTACATCACACCTACTTCCACATCCACCCCTGTCACTGGGGCATTTTACGGCGTGAAGGGTCTGCTTGTGAGCGTGATTGTTTTCCAGAGTACGCATATTGTTTGGGAAGGGAAGCTGGGAAATGGGTGATTAATCCGCTGCATCTGTTGTCATGAGAACCTCTGGACAGGAATGGGCCCTTGTGGTTTGACCCCGGGGCGACAGAGGGCTGTGGAAGTGCACGAATATGTGTCTTTATGCTAGAAATAAAAAATACAACATTCGTATTATCTATGTTTTATAATCTAGATTATCTGAACACAGTCTTGCCACACCAAGTGTATTCTTGTCTTTCACCACGCAGTAAAAATATAAGGCTTACAAGGGTTTATGAGGTTATGTCACTTTTTATTCTATTTTAAAGGCTGGAAATGTCCTATAGCGTTGCAGCCATTGAATCAATTGGATACGTCAGTCTTTCCCCATTAAATGCCAGCAAAGTTGGCAATGTCATACCATGTGTCGCCAGCCATTATCTACCTCATTTAGCACAATACGCAATGTTACATAGGTTTAATTTCAAGCTGAAGTAATCAGGTAGAGTGACTTTTGCATTGAGGCTCACACAGAGAGAAGAGTAGGGGTCATTCACATGTGGTCCTCACAGCCTTACCTCCCTTCGCACGACATTCCAGGCACCAAGTTGAAAATTCGCCAGCCCCCCCGCCCCCAGCCGTGACGACCAGCTGACATATTGTGATGTGTTGCTGGATATGCAGGATTGGCGCAGCTGGACTCTCTCTTTCTCTTGGTTTCCTTAGTTTGTGTACTGTACCAGATCAGGATCAGATTTCATGGACAAGTCCTTCTATCAAGAACTCGACAGAAAAAAATGTCATGAATGGATTTTTATTTATACTTTTGTATGTTTTGTTCCCCAAACTAAACAATCCTTATTGTCAGCCAGCCAGAATTAACTTTACGAAATATTCGGTCATATTAGAGTTTTCCTCATATCAAATCAAAATAGCTTGTTACTCTTATTATTATACTCAATTTTGGGATACAATATATGAAGTTGATACTACACATTTTTTATTCACATCTACTCAAGATTTCTGAACAGATATATCCTATATATATATAGTAAAATAACATGTATTTTGTAAGTCTTTAGATTTCTTTAAATATGTTAATACCAACTGCTTTTTTTTAAAAAGTAAAAGAAATAGAAATAATGGTTCCACATTCAGCAAATGTCTTTTAAATGGCTGATCCACTGATTTCACTCAGAAACAGATGACAGAACAATCATTTGATTTTTAGGAAAAATGACTCATACAATATCACTGAGCAGTTAAAATGCGGGAAATGAGGTCAAGGTCATAATCAATGGTGTGTTTTATTTTCTCAGAGTCACATAGTTTTATTTGAAAAGGACCTGCTTCAAGAAGAAAAAGCTTCTTTTTTTTTAAACCATTGTCAGCGTCAGAAAAAGTCACTGAGGTGTGTATTTTAAAAGGGCCAATCTTTGATGGTTACAGTCTTTGTTAGGCCTCATTTAATGTCACTAAGAAAGTTGGTGACAATAAAAGGCTCTGCTTAGGCTCCAGCACATTCTTAGACTGGGTTTGATGAGAGAGTGCTGAAGTGATCGCTGTCGCAGTCAGTCAAACTTAAATAATGTGAAAAGGGCTCATTTGATTAGCACCATGAGCAGCACGACACGAAGATCAGATGTCTCCATAAATATTTTACTGTAAGTCAATGCTCTTTCTTTCATTTTGGATATAAGAAAGTGGTATTAATCTGTTCCTCTTTGGTACTTGTGGCATTGGTTTACAGTAGGTCAAAATATCAGAATACTAACTGGCTGATCAGATTGGTTAGAGTAAGTCTGAGCCCACGGGTGTCTTTCATTGATATTCAACAGGGCGGCCTTGTCCGAGTGTATTAAGGAACTGACAAAGTAGATCCCATCATGTCAGCCAGCAGCCCGGTCAGATAAACATTGTTGTCAGAAAAGAAAAAAAAATGTCAGTCCCTTCAGACCCTACCTTTTCCAGCACCCTTGTAATTTTTAATTGACATTTACGTCTGACATTTGAAAATGTGCCTCATCTTTCTCTTATTGTTAGACCATACGCATTATCTTCCGAGGTACGAGCGTGCGCACGCATGTGAAGGCAGCGAATTTGGGGTCGGCGCTTTGAAGTCGCAAAAATGTAAACCAATGGAGAAATAGGGGGGGATAAGAGAGTGATGAGGTGACATCATCCTCCTTTCACTTCTCGTTAGCTGGATTCAGTTTACGAGATGAGGCCTGAAGGGCTGATGTTTTGGGTGTTTGTCCATTCCTTCATTCCTCTGATTTCAGTGCTTGACTCTAAACCTTCCAGTTTTCTTTTGACCGCCCTTGGAATCGCACAGCAACGTTTGTAATTACTTCATTGCCCCTGATTGACATTTCCAGTGATTTGCTTATTTTTCATGAATTCCCTCTTTGCTTTAACTGAGCTGCTTCACCCATTGCCTGTGTTAATTGTTCTTGGTTTGCCCTCAAGCATTGCAGAGTGAGCTATGGGGACATGTTTTTGTAGACGGAAAGAAAAAACATAACTAATTTTCCCTCCAAAGCCCTCACCAACTGCATTTATCATCCAAACAATAGTCTTGCCAACACACTAACCCCATAATGAACCCCTCTTCAGTGGAGTGAGGGGTAATGACGCTTCACCTACAATGCTCCCAAGAAAAAAGATAAAAGGGGGGGGAGAAAAAATGGAGAGAAAAACGGTCTTCTGCAGAATCAAACGGCGTGTTCAGGCCCAGTGCCTGGATGAGATGGCGAAGCAGCAGCTATTGGTGTCTTCCAGCCATCAATCTTAGCTGGTGGCGTTCCAGAGCCAGTGAGCCCTCTGCTCTGACGGATGTTCAGATAATTGAGTTATCCATCTCGCCCAACTATCAGAGTTGCATAAAAATTATTCACCTGCTGGTGAATATTAAACACATAATGAGCCTCTTGTGTGTTTTAGGAAAAGTGGGTAAGGTTAAACACAGCATGTAATGAAATATGGACCCTAGTGTGGTGCCACCTTAACTGCCCCTCCTTGATTATGGTGTACTTAAATCAATTATGGTTGGCAGAGTTCCTCCCATAACTCTCTTAGCAGCAACTAAACTTCTGCCCTTGTACTTGTCTGATTAGTTTAAAATGAATCCAAAATTAGTGACGATTGTTTTGCTGAAAATATTTGAGCATGCAGGTTTTTGCCATTGGTTAGTGCAAATTTTGATGATGCTACTGTTGTGGTTCCTGTGATTTTTAGTACTTTTGTAATTATGTTGTTGTTGTCTGTTGGTGTTGTTGTTGTTGTTGTTGTCTGTGGTTTCCATTGTAAAGGCATTGTATCTGGAATGGAGGACAAAAGATGCCAGAAAAGTTTTGATACATGATGCATCTATAGATCAATGATTGGTCCCTATGGTCAGGAGAGTGTGTATCACAGCTTATACGAAAGAAAATATTATATGAAAATCAGTCAACA
>JAOXYL010000113.1:9011808-9026089 GCA_028564955.1 Terapon puta
ATGATTGGTCCCTATGGTCAGGAGAGTGTGTATCACAGCTTATACGAAAGAAAATATTATATGAAAATCAGTCAACAGCAGAACCTTCCTCATCACAGCACAGTCACAGTCAAGTAAACGTGACAAAAATGGCTACAAGGTTCCCTCTTAAATGGATGTAATGCTAAGCGTTTTATTTGTCTCGCCTTTGCTCATTTCATCTTCTCACTGGATCTCTTCTCCAAGAGAGTCCGCTCATTATTAATCTGTCAGATTATGACGGATCTTTGCGGCCTTTACTTGCCCTCCATGCAGCAGTTGTGTACAGCAAAAGGATCAATAGAGTAAATCAGAATGTACATTTTACCACAAAATGGCTTTTCAACACCAAAACTACGTTGAGCTGCGGTACAGCGGATTAAAAGGGTAAATGTAGAGTTAGATAAATAGATTCAGAGCCTGTTCTTCTCCTCTTTGCCGTTTCCCATTTTCCCTCCCCCATTCCACCCAGTCCAACACAATGGACAGCCTTGTGTGGAAATGAGCGTGGACGCCAGCGTGCCCCCCTCCCAAAGTAAATCAGCTGTGAGATTCGTAAACTGCAAATGTGTCAGAGTTGAAAATGTTAGCTCTCTTAATGGAGGCTTGAAAAGGTTAGATCTGATAAAAAGCTGTCAGCCGTCCACAAAAAATGATTTATAGCAATATAATGGGACAGTATGCCTCATTTCTCCCTCATATGAAATGGGGGTTAAGACTTTTGGGTTTGCCATTATACATCATCTGGCTTGACCACTTGGAAATTTGTTGAGACTTGAAAGCACGCACATGCATAATGTTTCATCCGGCCCTTTTGTTTTACTAATTTTGAAAGTCACGGCCTGTTGTAATGTGGATAATTTATGTTCTCCCATAATTACCAGCGGAAAATTCTCATGCTCCAAAAGTGCGTATCGATCCCTTCAAATCTGTTGTTGCGCAAATGAGATTAGTGCATGTCCTTTGTTGTAACATTTTTTTGGTGCACATAATGGAAGCAAAACTACAATTAATGAGGAAGCCATAATTCTGAAGACTCGCACCAGACTGTTCCTACAACATCACTAATCTGCTCGATGACACATTGGCTAATGAATAGACAAAAATCTGATTTATGTGATGTTTTATATTAGTTGACACAGCTGCAATTAGACATCTTGAGGTCTTTGTGAACTTTTTTTCCAATTATATCTGGAAGTGTATGCTGTAGATTTTACAGCTGAAATTGCACAGTAATTCTGTTATATTCTCCGAACCGTCAATCCATTTGCGACGTGAAATTAATTTTTTGATTTGAGATATTGTACATTGTCGTCCTTTTTTAATGGACATGTCCATCACTTTTTGTTGAACTTTCCAAAGCAGTAACGACAGGAATGCTTGATTAGTGGAGTGTAATGACGCAACGTGTTGTGCATGTGTCTTGGTACTTTCATTTTAAACAGGATAAAGGTGACAGACAGGTAGTACTTAAAGCATATGGCCAGGTAAATAGGAATAAAGGCGTTTTCTCATATCTTGGCGTACCAAGGGCATATAGAATGTGTTTGCTTTCAAATAGCCAGGCTGTATGGTCCCATTTAATGCAGTCGTAACATGAGAGTAATATAAGTCTCAGCAGCAGCAGGGCCATCACAGGGCAAGAGCAGATAGGGGATGTCACCTGAGAGAGGGCGCCCACAGGTCGTGGCTGCTGCTGATCCAATGAGGCTGGACATTACAGGGCCATCCCTGAGGACAGGTACTGACGCTTCTGGGGTGACGATGTGGCACCTCCAAGACCTGTGCCCTGCCATACTTTACCTCACCTTCCTGTCAGACATGGGCACAACAAAGAAAGGGAGATTTCTTTTTTCTTTTTTTTTTTTTAAACTCCATTGCTATAGACGACCTTTAAAGAATAACACATTTTCTCTAGAATAGCACTGATCGAATATGTGAATCGCCGTAGTACTTCACCTACCAGCTGTGTGTTCAGTTTCTTATATAAGCCTTCCTGTTGTGATGTTGATGCAGCGGCTTTACAGGGTTACAGGGTTTTCAGGTCGCGAAATTTTCATTTACGTAACACGCGTGGAAAATTCTCGTTAGAGCTTAATTTCCCCTGTTTTTTTGAGAGCGCAAATATCAGTTTCCCTGGTAAAGTGTAAGCACCTCTGACATCGCCTTCCTCCTATTTATAGTTATGGATACCCCATGCAGTGCAGGAACGTGGCCTCTTTTATTGTTTCCTTTGTTATGACATCCTCTCGTAGAATATTCCACAGCTAGAAAAATAGCTATCCACAATGGTGGTTCCTTTAGGGCTTTGCAAGTGTTTGTTTTAGGGCACATCAGCACACAGAAGTGGCAATGCTGGCCCCCAAAGCACAAGCAACTTGGAATATTAATGGCAAATGACATGTCGGCTCTGATGCTTCAAGGATTTCATGCTTTTAAGGATGCACATTTGGGTGCATTGTTTAAGGCGTCTGGGGTGTAATCCGCACTCTCAGGTCTCCAGCAGCCTTCGGGATTTAGCTCTGGTTAAGCCTCCATGTCTCCTATTTATTTTTGTAGGGTTGTATGTGTGCATTATCCAAATTTGTCATTTACCATTGAGTGTGAGAGCAGCTTTGACACGGCCGCTGTGTGTATAAACGAGGAGCAGGACAGAAAGCGGCACCCCGGCGATACGTATCCCTCCTCCTGTCTCTCTTGCTTCCCTGTGACACTGTGAGATGGAGAAGAAAGCCTCGAGTAAAATGAGGTGCAAGCATGTCTCGTCCATGAATTCCTGTTTCTCCATGGAACTTTTTAAAAGATTAACATACATTTTTTGTCAGCCTTCACGATGTATGTCATCACACTTTTTTTCCCCTCCCTTCCCGCTCATTTTCTCGGTCTCGCCGTCTTTTTTCCCCCGTCTTTTTTTCCCCGTCTTTTTTTCCTCTCTCTCTCTCTCTCTCTCTCTCTCTCTCTCTCTCTCTCTGTCTCTCTCTACAGTGACCTTCTGGGTTTCATTCCAGGAAGAAGTCAGCAGCATTTGTCAAATGCACAGAAAGTACTGGGCGAGGATGAGAGGGACTCTTTGCAAAACTCAGTATAACGGAAGAGTTTCAATGAATGCCTGACCCCCAAAAGACAGTCATGTCCACAAAAATCACACAAAAATGTGATGTAAATATAGATTTTGCACACAATGTATGGTGCCTGCTTTGCACCACACAAAGTGTGCACACTTATCTTCAAATCTGTAGTTATACTGAGATAAATTATTGGGGTGTCTGTTATCATGCAAAGGTTGTGTTCCTGTATTTTACTGAATTTATCTTAAAGGCTAAAGAGAGATCAAGAGGATTTTTATAAAAGCATTCTCTCCACGTGTAAACCCACATTTAAACTCAGTAGACATGAAGCTGCAACACATAGTGTGTATTTGATGCATTCAAGGACCCTTGGTTCTTGAGGCCTTTTTAAGTATTTTATTTCATGCACCTCCACAGCTGCTTCAGAGGCTTCTCAACGCCACTCAAGTAAAAGGCTTAAATGTGTATTAACCTCTCAGTAGAGGAAGGGTGAGAGAAGTGATCACGTGATCCCTCCAGTGTCCTCCCAAAGCCTAAAAAGAGTAGCGAACCATGAGTCTTGTGGCTTGTCACTGAGAATGAATACGACCAAGAAAAGACATTTCGAGATATTCTTGACCAGTTCAAAATTTGAAATTGAATGAGAAAATCTGTTGTTCTATCAGCCAATACAATTGTGTCATTTGCTTTCAAGGAGTGGCGTTTAGCATAGAGGAGGAAGGTTATTTTTCCATGGTTCACATAGATAAAGGAGGAATGCATATTTTAGTTCTGGACGTGCGGTTTCATGACTTGGCATGTGTTTAACAGCTTTCTGGGGCATCGCAATTTTCTTGAATTTTTTTTGTCAGGTTTATTTGTATTGTTGAGTTGACTTGTCTGAGTGTGAGTACTATTGCTTCATATATGATAATGTATCGGTAACTTTTTAACATTATACTATACCTTTTAAGAGCTACTCGACTTTCAATCAGTGGTCTTTTAAATGCTTCATTCAACCAATTTATCTTTGCTGTGATTTATATGTCGGTCAGCATTGTCTTGTGTACTTCTGGGCACAAAAACAGTAAACACTCTTTCTATTTCAGACCAAGAATAAATAGAATATTTTTACCAAATGACAGCCAAGGAAACAATGCTTCATATTTCTGCCTTTGTGTTTAAAGAGCAGCTCTGTGTGTACCAGATAATGTGCCTGTACTCTGGTCTGTGGAGGCCCATCAGTCACTGTGTGGAGCTGGTCGCTTGTGATAAGTGGTTCCTTATAGATAATCTAGACTGTAGGCTTCTTTTTATAGGCCCACTGTCCCTCACATAACCTTGTTTTTTTTTTTTATGTTGTTCTTTTTTTGTTTTTGTTTTTTATTTTTACCACCTATGCTTATTTTCTTCCTCTTCCAGCGATGTCACATTCTTGTTCAAATTCTATACATTTAAATCTTTTCCAATTCTTGTCATTACCAACAAGAGCTAAATACATCTCTGTGTAAAAATAAATTACAGAAATGTAATCCCATATAAAAGATAGACACGTGTATGCAATAAATGTGCGTATGCTTGCGTTTGTGGTGCTGTAGTTTACAGCATTGAGTGCTACGCTGGCTCAGTTTGACCTCTGCGTGTATTGACTGCAGAAAGATCCTGCCAAAAAACCTTTTGGTGATTTATACCTATGACAAAAATTTTGATATTCTGAACTAAGAAAGAAAGGTTTTCCCTCTTTTGGACAGCACAGTAAATAAAATTACATTATTTTTGGTCATTTAAAAAAAAAATTAAATGACCAAAAAAAAACCAATGAGCTTTTGCATGCGTCTCACAATAAATGACATCAAAAGCAGCAATGCTGTTCTGAATTTGCACCCATCATTCTACATTTAGTTAAATAGGGATTTTTTTTTCCTTTCACCATCTGACCTCATCCATCTCCCCAAATAACACTGGTATAACACTGATATATGGTTTGAATTGTTTGTTTCACTATGTTAGATCTATATCTGATTGCACCTCATGGCAGTCATTTTGATTGATGTACCATGAGTAACTGGATTTAAATACCAGATGAAGAGGTATTTTTGTTTTTGTGAACTTTGCTTTATATTTCAGTATTAATTCACTTCAGCGTGCCGTTGCCAGAAACGCTGAAAGAGATACAAGCACATCTGAGTCTTTCCTCACTGGCCTGGCATTCGTTAAAGAGCTTCGTCAGGACCCTCTTCCCCCATCTTTGTTCCCAGGCAGCCCTCTCCCTCTCCCGTCTCTGGTTTGAGTTTCACGTCTCGCAGCGGTCTGATTGCCTGATAGCTTAAACATCTCTGCCTGCCTGTCCCTTAGTGGGGAGTGTGTAATCAAAGACACATGAGGAGCCTGTGTCCAAGTGCTGACCCTCTGATTTTGCTCATCAATTCTGGGGGTTAATGTACAAGATCTAACAGGTCAACAGATTTGTCTCCGCATGCTCTGTCAGGCCTGTAAATGATTAGAAAAAAATCTGCATCTGGCCACTGAACCCTATTAAAACTTCTTAGAACAAATGTGCGCTCAATATGACTGCTAATGTATTCTTTCCACTCTCTCGTGTTAATAATGCTAATGTGTTTTTTTTTTTCTCTATTATGTATTTTACATGAGCGCCATAAACCAAACCTTTGTGACAAGGGCTTAGGGAGTTAACAGGGTAATGATATGATCCAAATTCCAACTCTGTCCGCTGTCGATGTAACGTTTCATCATAGGCGGGAAGTTGAAACAGGCGATACCCAATCCTTTTCCTTTGGACTGATGCAAGATAACAGAGGCACACATTTCTGGACAAGTTGAAATATAAACTCTGCGCAGAGTTTGGTGCTTTGAGCCGTCCCCTTTGTACGGCCGCCACGGAGATGTCGGAGAAATCTATTTCTCATTTTGAGTGATATCTCCATCGGCCGGCACGTTTGCGCCATGAATCTTCCCACCCCATGTTAAAACCCGGGATCTGTCTCTTCGATGACGGCTGTGTGTTTTAGATGACCACTCTTATTTTTTGTAATGGCTGTCCGCGTGTCACGGAGGTTACAAGTGAAAGGGCAGAATAGAGCTGTCTGGCGAAAGGCCTCTGATAGAAAGTGCCACTTCAATTTGAGCACAGCTGCAGCTAAGCCTGGGCTGGCTCACTGTCCAGGCCCGACACGTCGCATTCTCTTCCCCCGCGACTGGAATGGATGTGAAAACTATTAACTTTAGACAGAGTTTTGGCCTGACCAGTACTGATCCCTTCCCTTTATTCATTGCTTATCTTCAGCTTGTTTTGTCAGGAGCGCACGCTGACACAGACAGCCCCAGACACCATTTACATTTTGTTTATTTAAGTTCGCTAACTCTTTGAATCTCCTTTTTTTTTTCTTTTTTTTTTTTTTTAAACTTCATGTCAGTTTTTAAACAAAGTTGTGACTTCAATATAACCTTGCAAAAAAATATTATTACATATATTTAATGTCACGCACCATTAAATGACATCTTACTTTACCTTTTATATCGCTTTTCCGTTGGAGAGGCCGTTGGACTGCGGACTACACCTCTCCTAATTTGGTGATGAGGGGGTTTAACAGTTTGAGGAACTCTATCCCCAGAGCTGCTGACAGTCCTCAGCCCCCCTGAGTCCTCGCTAAGGATGGAGCTCGCGGTTAGTGAAAAGACTACTGGCTCTGTTTTAAATATTCGCTGTGGTTTGAATTAGAAAGGGGATAAATTCTCTGAATAATGATCGCAAAACTTTTAGCTTCAGCTGCCCGGGTGAAACTAAACACGCTCGAGTGAAACTTTGAACTACTTTTCCCTTTTTTTTTTTCTTTTTTTTTCCCTCCAGCCGTTTTGTTTTCAAATTGTAGCGCTGAGTTCATGGGAAACTCACTCTGAGGTTACCTGTGCCCCTGCAAAGTGATGGAGGGGGGGGATTACGCCCACAAGAATGTTTTTGCAGTTAGTTGAAATATTACTAACCTTGTCAAATGTCATTTTGAATGAGAAAGCAAACATATTTTAATCAGAGCTTTAAAGGCAGAGCTTTTTCGAACTGCGACTCTAGGAGAAAGGGGTCAGCTAATTGCGACGTTTGATGTCATGTTTGGTCTCTCTCCCCGTTTTGATGCGACTGCCTGGAAGCGCGCTCGCTCTCCCGCTCTGCTCTCCGTGTCTCTGCCCATGTCACACACACGCACTTAATCACACACACACTCGAGTGAATAACTACTGAAGGGGTCTTAGAGTTCTCAATGCTGTAATCTTCATAAAGTCTTTGCCTCCACTTCCTGTCAGCCCTCCTCTCAACTTCAACCCCCCCAACCTGTCCCTGCGTGCATCACTGCAACGCAGACCTGACAGCGGTGAAATCTAAGGATCTTATTCATAATTTTGTGAATGAATGTGCACGGGCAAACCAGAGTATCATAACCCGAGTCTACGATTCATCTCAGAGTTTCCTTAAAATACATTATGAACCCCACTTGGACAAAAGAAATACGCAAAGCTCTTCCACCATTTTCCAACAGGTTAATCTTCCAAACACAGGTCCAAATCTCGTTGGTTCTCATAATTACTGCTTTAACAGCAGCAGAGAGGGGGGTGGGGGGGGTTAAAGGGATATACATTGTAAATTATGTTTGACAAGGTGGGGTTAGTGGTTTTGTCGTGGCTTGTCTTTAGTTATTACTCACACTTCCTCCTGCCATAGATAAGGCCCTGCTGGTGAACATACCAAGGTGAGCGCTGGCGCAGGGCCCTTATCGCCAGCTTTGATTTAGGGCAAGAGCCCAGTGACAGAGGTCATTGTGCAGTAAAGCTATCCATCATTCAGGTTTGATTTCTGCTCAGACCTGTCTCCAAGTTGTCTACACGTAGTCACAAGGAGTAGAGGCCACAGCAGGGTTGGACTGGTGGGAGGTGTGACTTGGATGGCGCATTGAGGAGCTTTGGGTAATGCTAACCTTGTGTGAAGAGATGGGAAGAATTTTAAGACCACGGTTACAGGTTTACTCATATTTAAGAGTAATCTTTAAATATAATTTAGGATTAGGGCAACAGTGTAAACTTTATTTGAGCCTGTAATTATCATGTAAAATATATAAACTGTTTTTCCTGCATTTAAATCTTTGGCATTGCTTAAAAAGATGTTGCCTGCTTTTTTGTTTTTTCACCAGTAGCCGATTGCTTGTCTTTCCGCAGTTTATTTTGAGACTCCCAGCAGTTCCATGTCCTAGACATTTTCTGAGGACGGGTTTGAGGCGCTCACATTTTCCCCGATTTAAAATTCAAGGTAGTTCTCAGCCTGTGGTAAATAAATTTACAATCGTAAACACAATTTTCCCCCTTTGCAGGAATATTTTTTCAGATGTCTGAAGATGGGTATTTATTGCTGTTAATGTTGTTCATGGCCGTCGTGGCTAGACTTGTAACTTTTGGCTTAAATGCTCTATTTATCCTGGCATCAAATTGTGGAGCTCATACTTTCAAATATGCTATGAGTCATATTATTGATTTGTCATGAAGATTATTTATTGCACTTTTTTTCCCTACTAACTTCTGCAAAAGTTGGAAGAGAATCTCCTGGAGTGATCGCACGTAAATGGCTATAAACTGGCTCTGTTCAATCCTGAGACTAAAGACATTCCTGCAGAATCTTTAGTTATGCTGAAGTAGCTAGCCACGGTGGTGGTGCTGCTCCCTCCAACCTACCAGAGGATTACTTAAGTAGCTAATTACACTTCAGTCTGTAATCAAACCCATGTCAGGTTGTCTGAGAACCTGGATTTGTGTGGTGGATTTCGGTTAAATACAGGGGCAGCTTAAACATTTTATGGTTCTCTCCTCAAATTAAAGTTTTTTTCCGCAATCCCCTGTAAAATGTGTCATATCCCATTACACAAATTTGGATATGGTAAATTAGTGAGGAGAGTGCTTATGCTATGAATATGTTGACTTTTTTGTGCTGTGTGCAGAGGGTTAGCTGGCTGGGGGTTGGGGGGTGTCTTTAACTCTAAAAAGTTGTCTTGAATTTTCTCCCCTTGCAAGATGATGTGTTTTTGCAATTCAAATATTTGCTCATTCTCCTCTCCATTGCAAAGCTCCCTTTGAAGCGGAAGAGTTCTATCAGGACCAATGACAGTGTGAGTGTGCAGCGTGACAGCGCAAGAGGCAGTGCTGGACTATTTCTAACTGCATATTTAAATAGCAAGGAAATCCAAAATCAAAAATGTATGCAAATGACGGCATGTTTTGCATGCTGATATTTTTATGATTTGGGGCTTGCATATTCAGGTGGTGTTCAGTATGCGCCTAGCTTTAGCAACATTAATCAGAATTACTTCATGTCTTCAACACATCCTTGATCTCCTTCTAAACAAACATTTCCGGGGGTGGAAGGCCTGCAATTTGGCAGATTTACTTTTAAGCTTTGCTTAATGTTTTTTTATGGACTGTTTTAAGTGGGAAGACATACTTAAGGCCTTAGGCTTCACAGGAAAGTATGTAACCCAGAAACTCTCAATACTTAAGATGATTTTTCTCTATTGCACATTATGGAAGGCCTGACTACCTGATCTCCTATATATGTGTATATGTTTTTATGTAGATAATGTGGGAAAGCGTCTTTCCACTTAAATGAAGATTTTTGATGTATTCATTATCTTGAGAACATGCACCGTGACGCTCCGTGTGTGGGTGCTGCAGGAAATGTACATGTAGCTGTTTATGCAGTGAGCAGCGTATCAAGACAAAGCCCTTGAAATGGGCTTGAGACCTGTCTGCGCTCCTTAAGGTATAGAAAATACAGTATAAAATAATTAATTGAATTGTCATTTGTATGAGCAGCCCTTGCTCTCTGCACCCTATAATTCCAACCTCTTTCTCCCCCTTCCCCTCACCACATTTTTTCCCTTCTTTTTTTTCTAAACAGCAATTAATCTCATTTTTAGTCCAATTTCCAGCCCTCTGCTGGAGTCAGAGCGAGTCCCCTGTTTTGTTCCTATTTGGCTTGGTTCCTCTGCATAGTCATTAAGGGCCCAATTAATGTCACCCTTTAGCTGAAGAGTGCTCATTTTTATTGGGGAGCTGACAGTCACCGCCATGAGTGCCGCAGTGTAATATGCATTAATTGCCCCGTAACACTGGTAATTACCAGTTCTTCAAGCCTCTCAGTAAACTGTCATGCCCAGACACGACTGCTTTGAAATAGATTACTCATTAGGGGGACCTGCCCTGTTTTCCAATGGGGGCTCGCTGGGTTGGCATAAAGATGAAAAAAATCTGGTGCTTGAACAAATAGTTGCCAAGAGCAATTTCCTATTACAACTTCCCGGTGACGGCTTTTCTCTTTATTTCTTTCTTTTTGTTTTTTTTTCTCCTCAGATGGCATTCCAGCCGTCACTTGAGGTAAAGATCAGAAGTAGAGTTAGATGTCCATCACCGATCTTGCTGATAGCAGTTGGTTTGTCTTCTCGTCCCCCGTTTGACGGAGTGAAAATGTGCCTTGGGATTTCACCACTCGGCACGCTGCCTTGCTTTTTCCTCTGTGCTGATTTGTATTTTGCTCATTTTTTTTTCCTCTCCTTTTGTCCAACACTGCGCTGAATGCCCAGAGACAAGTGCATAAGCGCTGCATTCAAAGTGTCAGCGTCGTTGCTTAACGTTGGGCATTTTTGGGGCTTATGTACATAAGATCAAGGCCGCGCTGATGTGAAGTTCTTGTTCAAATATTGATGCTAACTTTGCTGAGGTTTCGTGTTTGCAAACTGCGGAATCTCTGTTTTAAACATTAGCCTGTGCGCCACGGTTCCTGAAACGTGTCCTGCGTACCTTGTGAAAAAGGAATTGATAGTGAATACAAATAGATGAATTTAAAGAAACGGCGAGAGGACAAAGGCAGGGGATGTAGCGTGGGTGTCACCGTTGCTCTGCGATAAGATATTATAAAGCAGAAACCAAATCAAACAATGTTAGCTATCACACATCCTCTGCACAGAAAGGTGTTGGCCTGTTTAGTCACGCTAGAAACAATATTTAGATTTCACCACAGCTTTGTAAACGCTCCAACAGTGCGCTGTGCCGATTCCTGTCTGGTCCCTGTTCTTTCTCTCCCTTCTTTTCTTTCTTTCTTTTTTTTTTTTTCAAAAGCACTTTTGTGTCATTACCCATTTACCATAGCAAGGAAAAGAACAGAATGTGAAGACCAGGGAAAAACCCCTCACACGCACACACAGGTGGAAAACACACGCCGACATGCACACACAGAGCTCCTCAAAGGTGCAGCTTTTGTTTTATCTCCCTTATAGCACCTGCTTCAGGCAATCTGCTCCCACTCGTCTCAAATGAATTTTGTCACGGCCTTTCAGATTCTCAGCCGGCGATGCGCTAATGAAAGGAGATAGTACAATTTGAACTGACCAGGTAGCAGCCAGCAGTGCACAGCTGAGAGCAAGGCGCGGGGACACACCCCTCCTTGAAACAAAAGACAAGTCAACCGTCCGCTGATATACCCATTACCCTTCTCATTAATACCCCGCAGACCTGCCGAGTGCGTGCGCCCGTGTGTGCTTGTGCGTGCGTTCATCTGTTTGTGTTGGTCGAGCACTTATCGAATTGTTTATGACAGGCCTAATTGGGCTAATTGAAGACATTAAGATTACCTGTCAGCTGTGTGTATCCAGACTCCCTATCTGTCTGACAACTCCTGACAAGTGAGGGACCCCGTAGCATCCGTCATGATGGAGCATTCCCAGGCCGTAATAGGGACAATAGGGGCCACTCTAATTTGATGTGGACAGCCTTAGCTGTGCGTATCAGCCTCACTGTGTGTGTGTGTGTGTGTCTGTGTGTGTGTGTTAAGTATAAGTGAGAGCTGGGGGCTCTGTGTATGGCCAGGCTAATGGAGTCCCCTTTGGCAATGTGACAAAGCGATGAGGCAGTGTGAGGGGGAAAAGTGAAACGGGGGTCTTCAAGTGTTTAAGGACATGAGAGGGAAGGTGCTCGGGGTGACGGCCTTCGCAGATTGAGTGACAGGGGAGGAGCGCTGACATCTGTGTGTCTGTGTGGTTGTGGACGGCGGTCACCCACACTGCTTGATCGGCGACGGCCAAACTTTTTGACAAGGGGGGGGAGAAGGCCAAAACGTAACTAATGGGGCCCACTTTGGGGGACCCTCTTTTGCATATGTGTTCACCACGGTTACATTAGACCATTAATGAGAAATATCATGCACATACTATTTATATTTAGTCTGCTTTTGTTCTAAAATTGAACAGCTTCAGTTGACATGCAGTCTCGTTATTGAAGTTGTTCCACCTCTGTATTTTTTTAAGGTGCAGATATTCATAGATCACATAGATTAGGCTTCCCGGATCTTAAGCAGAGCACAGTCCTATCTTCTTAGGCTTAAGGAATGTGCCTCTGCATATCTGTATCAACCCACCCTCCCTCTCCCTCTCCCTCTCCTCCCCGCTCCTCCTCTCCCGTGTGGGCATTGTGTGGGGCTTTGCAGTGTCATCGCTATGACAGATCAACGCTGTCAGCCCAGGAGATCCCTCTGTTTGTTTGTTCTCCTCCAAAAGGGGTTAAACTGTCAAGTTGACAACTCGCAAGACCCTTAGACTCTGCACTACTGCCTCTCCCCGTCTCTCTCTCTCTCTCTTTCTCGATCTCCCTGGCTCCCTCCCCCCCTGTCCACCTTCATCCCTAAACGAGTGAAAATCAATACCAGATTGCCTGAGGACCACTGTTTGGTGTGGGCCTGACCCCTAGATGTCCCCCACTCTGCTTCTTTCATTACATGTAGCCCAGTATTTAACTTCCATCCTGATCCCTCGCCTAATTAGTTTCGATAAGCCCCAAGTCTCTCTCTCTCTCTCTGTATTCCTCCCCCCTTTCTCTCGCTCGCACGCGCACTGACACACAAGCACGGCGAGCGCACATGGACATTTTTGCTTTCTTGCCCTTTGAAGGGACACTCCAGGCTGGGACTAATAAAAAGACAAATCCCAACACAGGCCGCACGGAAGCCCTCAGAGATCCCCGAACTAGGATTATTGTTTTGTTTGCATAGCAAATTTTTAAAAACTACAATGAAATTAGATTTGCACCCCAGATCATCAGCGAAAACACTGGGGATATCCTGTGTTGTCCGAAGCTAATGCCGCTCTGTGGTGGGCCCGTTAGCGAGACTACACCCCCTCACTTCTGTGGTTTTCCACCAGGCCTCCTCGTCAGCTCGGGTCTCTGTTTGGCTGTCCACTCGCACACAGAGTAGCCATTGATGATATGTAGAAGATGCTAGTTGCTTCTTTTTAAATTTTCTATTGCCCAACCTGGTGAATAATTGATTAGCACAAACGCAGATAACGGTACGAGGGATTTGTCTGCAGGAGGTCTATGTCTGCGTGTGTTTTTTTGTACCACCCACATGTCCAGGTGCCGCCACCGCGCCGGCTGGCCCATCGACCACTGACAAGCCCCAACGACATGTCGACCCCCCTGCTGCCCCCCCCCAAGGGCTAAAATTACCCTCAGGAATGTAAACAGACTGCAGAGTAAGCACACAGCTTTCTGTGGCTCTTTCGCATGCGTCCGTCTTCCAAACTCGCCCCCCAAACTGGGACAGTTCCATTTTGGACTCAGAGGCCAAGGCTGACGACGAGGATACCTTAACCTGGCTTTGGCTGTTTTGTCACAGCAGTCCGCTGTTCGGGCAGCGGTGCTCATACGGCGTTTCTGCGTCTGGTGATCATCATCATGTTGGCGGGCTGCAGAAATTTCCTATGCAACAGCTGAAAAAGAAATTTATATTTTTTTTCCCCCTTTTCTCCTCATATCTCCTTTCCCCTTTTCATTGTAGCAGACAGATGGGCATTCACACCAATTCATTAGGTGTGTGGGGTAGCTGTAAGCGGTGGAGTCTGGGTGAAGAAGTTCACTGGGCCGGGCGCTGACATGTTGATTTAGTGGTGGTAACACGACTGCACTTCCAAAGGTGCTGACTTGGACGAAAGCCAGGCCTCTTTTTCTCCCAGGGAGACATAAGAGGCCACACTCTAATTTTGGGGCAGGGTTCGACTCATGGATGCAGAGGCCAGGAGGCCTTACACAACAAACATTCACACCTGCCCCTCCGTGGCTAACTTTTGATTCGGCCCTCACCGAGGTGGCAGCAGAGTTTAAGATAGAAGAGT
>JAOXYL010000113.1:9026189-9041263 GCA_028564955.1 Terapon puta
TTTTTTCTGCCGTGATTGATGTTAGATGTTCCCAAAATAATGTATGTTTAAAAACAGAGCATTGACTCTATTTGTTTTTTTTATACATTCATCATTGAATGTGTGTGTTTAGTTTGTTAAGTGACTTCAGGCTTTATGTACAGCGCAGTTGTGAGTGGTGATGCCTTGCGTGCGTGTGGATGTTATGATGATATGTGTTTGTTTCAATGGCATAACAACAACATGTGGAGGACAAGCAGCCGCGTCTCCGGCACACATCCCATGACCTCACATATAAACATGATATCATCCATACATATACACACCTAACACTGTTGCACCAGGTTTGCAGGCGCCCGGTCAGACCGACGCTGTCCTCGCAAGGGCAGATAGGGTTACAGTACAAACTGTTGTTGATTAAGGCCGTGCCTGTAGTGGGGGGGGATCATCCTAAATTGAAAACACATTAGCCGCCCGGGTTAAGGGCAGGACTAGGACCGGGTCTGCGTGGGGCAAGGAGCGGCGGCAGACACAAAATGGCTGTCCCTCTGCCTGCCTTTGACTCTGTTTCCCCAGAGACAGGTGGCAATTATCGGCCAGGGCTGCTGGGAGTTCACAATAACAGGTTAAAGGAGCATGTATCCCCCTGACGCTGTGGTCCTCTCCGTCTGCACGGGCTCCCAGCCCCCAGCCCGCTCGCTTGCCACCACGGGGAGCTTCCTGTCTCCAAGCCGAACATACAGACAAGAAGACTCATCAAAGGCCAGAGGGAGTCTCTGGACAGATCTCTAAATTAGCACTGTGGACGGTGTTGAGCTTTGGAGACTAATAAGCCTCATCTGAAACCTCAGAGACTTTTTTTGTTATTTTTACCTCCCTTATCAGATATAATGAAGGTCATCACAGTCCTGGGCGGTGTGTGCATTTATAGACATAGACTATAGACATCAAGGCCCACAGACACGATTATTGCCTACTCATGATTTCAGTGGAGTACTTGTATGGGAGACACCATTTGCAGCTGTCGCCATAATAGAATTTAATAATATCAGCATCAAGTGTTAATGAATACCCACTCAGTGTGTCATAACTGAAGAGATCAAGCCATTTTCATGATGTAGAGGGTCATTATAGAGGATGGGGAGTCGATATCTGAGAGAAGATCAGGTGAGCTCTGACTGTCTGAATGTTAACCCTCACACAGCCAGAGAATAGCACGGAGACGGAGCCTTGATATTATCTCATTCATATGATAAAGGTTGAATTTAAAAGTGGCGCTGTTTGTAAAAGAGGAGTGATGTATGAAAAGATTTTTTGTAGTGTTTTTTTTTTTTTGTCTGAAGAAATCATTGCACAACTCCAGCCTAACTTTGCTATCATCACGGAGCTCTCGTCGTTTTTGTCGCACGCAGTGTCCCTGACGCCGCTTGGACCAACTTCTGAACACTAAACAGACAAAAGCCGAAGCCAGACCACACCTTGTTTGGTTTCGCTCCACGTCCAAAGCAGACCAGAGTGTGTCAAAGCGCGTTGGACCGTGACGCCGCAGATCTGAGAGGGGACCGGCGCGCATTACCCACACGGCGCACACTTGTCCCTCAGATATGTGTTGCTAATGTGGTAGGCGACATGCTCAGTTAAGGGACTTAACGAGTTCCAAACACTGATTGAGGCTCCTCCCTTCGGTTTGGGGGATGTTTGGGAAGTATGATACCGCACCAATGGATCCTAACCAGGACCAAATGCCTTTCTGAGGCAGTGCTTTTTGCATCTTGCTCTTTTGCTGTCAAAATAAAAGTAAGGTTGATGCTTATTCGCCGGTGTGTTCATTCACGCAATCATGTGTTAGTCTGCCAGATTGTGTGTAAAGTGATAAGATTCAGGTTAATTTGAGAAGGTGGCTGATGTGATAGGGGGTTGCGAGGGGGACTGATGTCAGAGAAAGTGATAATTTGTTAGTAGTAGATAGTGACTGTTCCCATAGTACAGTGGTGTTAGAGGGAGCTTAAGGGTGTTAAAGTTTGTAAATGAATCAATAAGATATAATTTTCACTATTTTTCATTCAAAAGAGATGAATAATTAATATACAAAGCTGAGATTAATTGGAATGATTAAAATGTTTATTATAGTTATTAAATTACTCGCACTACATCACAAATTTTTAATACTGACAAAATTTTGTGTGTCTTTCAGTGCACATAAAGAGTTCAATGTGGTAAGATGGGACATATTGAACTACACCGTCATGATGGTGAATTTTGACAGAGTTTATCATCAAATCCACTGTATTTTCAGATTTGTAGGTGTTTAAATGTCCTCCAAATGCACCAATAGCCAGCTTCAAAGTATTATTACTTCGTAGATAAAAAGAAATACAGACTTTTGTTTAAAAAGGTCCTCATGCAAAGGCAGTGTGTCTTAAAATAAAGTGTATCATAGTGTCCCTGAGTTAAAGGTCGGCAATGTTAATTTTGTGGCGGGTCATGTCCTGCCACAGAGGTTGCGGCGGTTGCTATGGTGACCAGATAAATCACTGGAATCCTCCGGTCTCTGTTCCGGTATTGGTATCTCGCATCAGTGAGCATAAATTAGCTCCTGGTGCAACATACAGCTCACAGCACACTGACTCGACCTGACCTCCCACGCCCTTCATACTCACACATTACACCTCCACACATCTATGTCAAACCTAACACTACACTACACAAACATACGCACGCATAAAACACTCTCTCTGCCTTCCGATGGTGACAAAGACGAACCGCGTCTGCCCCACGTTCCATTTCCATACCCCATCGACAGAAAACATAAAAATGTCGGGGAGAATTACACTTGGCGGAAGATGTTTTATTTTTTATTGCCCTCTATTCCACCTTAATTACGATGCTTGTGTAGCTACGGGGCGACTCACTTAACATACGACGGCGCTCTCCGGCTGCCTTGTATTTGTGTTTTACATACCTGAGAAGGACTGAACTTTTCCTAGCCCACGAAGAGGAAGCGGGAGGTGGAGAGAGAACAGAAGGCGTTCTATTCTTAGCTCCAGTCATGTTAATAACCTGTCTGTGGGAGGTTAACTCTTCCATTCAACTCCTGTTACGTATGGACAGGTGGATGTACAGTTTGTAGCAGGGGATTATTTACCTCCCAGTTTGTGGACGCCCCTCTGGGCAGAGTCAGCCTTTAAATATCCTATTTGTGCGCACGGGAGCTCGCGTTATCAGGGGCGTCTTCATCATCAGGCCCAGCCGACTTGTGACAAACAGCTACTGTGAGGCCATTAAAATACAGAAGCAGGATGCACGGTGATGAGCTGCAGGGCCATATCACCTGGCATGCAGGCTCTGGGTCACTGCCCCCCCCCCTCTAGAACGCCACACATACAAACTCATCACACCACCATTATCTGACCTTGTAAATAAACTCCCATAGACAGCTGCCTATGGCACGGGCTGACCATGAAAGAACACGACATTTGTCACTAATACACACATTTTATCTGTCCTTTGCTATGCACGCAGTTCTTCTGTCTCCGAACATTGAGACTTTTATTCCTCCACACCTCTCACCCCAGTCACTGTCAGTCCTTGCTATCTTAAAAGAAGTTGAGCGGGTTCCCTACCTGCATTTCAGGGAGCAGAGAAAAGACTGACTAAAGCTAATGTTTGGCAGCTCTTTAGCAGGCCCACCTTGTGACCTGATGTATGGATGCTGAAAACAAAGAGGTCTTTGTGGGGAGACCTGAGAGACATAGAGTTCACCCTCAGGTAGAGGCTTACGCTGTCTAAATCATTGCCGGGGCGTTTGTTTAAAATGTGCCTGCGCGGTATGTAAAATGAAGTGACGGTGTTTTAAAGTCGAGCGTAAATTCATCTTGATTTTATTGATAATTCATCATGTCGTGTAATGTGTTTTGGCAGAAGTGCTCGGTCCCGAGTTTCAGTAGGGTTTTTCTCACCGAACGTGGCAGATCAAATTAGCCTTGATCTGTATGTTCGGTAGAAATGTTAAACACAGAGTGTTTTTTTTTTTTTTCGTGTGGCGGAGGTCTGTCTGACCTTCGGTAACCTCCAACTTCTCAGAAAATGAGAAGGGTATAAATAAAATCGAGAAAGCAAGTTTGCACGTTCTTTGAAGGGCACAATCTGTATTTTATTCTGTTTGTATTAGCTGTCGCAGTTCATATTTTTACCAGTGCCCTCTGTATGCGCGGGTTGTGCACTTAAGATGCAGAAATTTAATTCAGCGCTCAGCCCTGTGTGAGGACTTGGACGCACGACTCGCTGACTGCGCGCGGGCAGACACTAATAACACCCCCTCTTCTCGCGTTCGAGGGTTTTTGTTTCGGAGCGCCTCGCTCTCATTAAGCTCCCGTAGTAAGCGGTTTGGCACCTGCTTTAAATGCGACCACCACCCGCTCATTAAAGCTAACGAAAGTGTGGCTGGCAGCAGCGATCCACGCCCAGCCTCGTCAAGCGCACCGAAATTAGCTCCATTTCACAAACAATTTCACCAGTTCGTTATGTATCTAGGTGTTTACTGGAAGATGGCTGACTCTGACTTAGAGGTGGTGTGTGTGTGTGTAATAAGCACACACTAGGTTAAGACGAGTCAGCCTGCATTAAAAAGCCTTTAAATTCAAAGTGAACTTCCTCAAGTGTTAACACAAACTTAGAGTTAATATAGTCTTATACAGGGCATCATATAGTTATATTTACAGTATAATTGCTCAGTGTCTCAATTGAACTTGGAACTTTTCTTAAGAGTCTCACAGCGTAGCCATTAGGCTCAGACTTGGACCTCGCAGCTCTCCCCGTCCCCCTCAGTGTTATTGTTTGTATTCCCAGTCTCAGATTTTTACCTCAAGGTCCCTGCAGTATTGACTCGTATTAATTCTGAGTAGGATTCAAAGTCCATTTATTTTCTTTACGGTATGGAAAGGCCTTGGTGACATGGCTCCCCTGTGTTTATAATTTTGCTTGTTTCAATTTGTGCTCGGCCTCCCCTGACAGAGCCGGGACATGATGTATCGTACACCGCTGCCTTATCTGTTGATGTACAGTTTTAACCTTTTCAGAAGGTTGCCTCTCTCCACTCTGCGCAAACCGGTCTCCCTTTTCTCCCCTTTTCTACCTCGCCTCCCCATCCAGTGCACAGGAAGTACATACAGCGCGGCGGCTGAATAAAAAGACGAGCGTAACCCCTTTTTTCCAAAGTCATCTAATGTAAATGTTTAGGTTTTGTTTCCATAACATTTCCATATTAAGAGTTGGCGGCCATGTGCAGCGGTGGACCACGGAAACCATGAGAGTTCGGGGGCTTGAGCCTTGTGCGGCGCTGAGAGGCTGAGCTATGTGTGTGACATTGCGGTGAACTTTCGGTGTGCATCTGCGGGCTTTCTCCAGGGCTGTTAGCTTTGGCCTGTTTGCTCATAGATACAGCACCGTAAATCACACACTGTAAAAACGCAGAATGCGGGGATGGGGCGCAGAAGCATGTACCGCTGCAAGGGCCTCTTGAAGGGGAGGGGCACGTGCATGTACAGTCACATATTATTTCGTGCATGTGTCTGACTTCATGCAGGTACTGTATGTCGAACATGCACCGCCTCGAGGCCCAGTCAACACAGCACACACACATGGCTGTGAACTCTCATTTTTAATTTATGTGGTTAAAATGCCTTGTCAAAGTTGTAGGATCTTTATGTAAGATATTTATAATAAGCTCATAAATTATAATCATACAAAACACTAAAGTTTCCCATAATTACTATAAAAATAACACCATGGGGTTTTTGAGTCTATGTTTTAATACGAAGTGATTGATCACAGGTTCAGGGTTTTATACACTTTACCTTGGAGCTGAACTTCTGTTGCTCTCTGTGGCCCTTTGGCTAGCTTCCTGTCTGGGTCTCCAGAGGCCCCACAACATTGTTAACTGTCTGAGGATAGAGTGTCTGGGGCCGAAGCACTGTCAGCCCCCTGAATCTGGTCTTGCATGCGGGGGCAGCGGTGCTCTCCCTTCAGAGTTCAACTGTGACATGTCTTTATGCATGGCAGCTAATGTTCAAAGAATAGGTATGATCTATATGAGGCAGAGAGGGGCCACCGGTGGCTCTTTGGGGCATAATAAATAGCTTGAAAGATGATTTATCGCCTTTGTGAGGAGGAGGAGTGAAATAACGTTGCACATTCCCAGCGAAGAACTCCTCCATTTTAATTGTTTCTGCACCTTTCAGCAGACCTTCAGGTGTACAGTAGCTACACTGTCTATACGAAACAAAAGCAGTAAAATGATGAGAGAGGGAGAGAACAAAAGGTAGAAGTAAGAATAAAAAAACACCTTGTGTTTAAAAAGTCTGAACTTGACTTCTCGCTTGCTTGGCAAGTTATTATTTATAGCTTTTAGGAGCTGCAGTGCTCGCCAACTAAGGCAAAGTTGCTTTGGCTTTCAAAATGAACGTGAATGAAACAGCTGGACACCGTCGGATTGGCGAACATTAGCCGCCAGATGCTGTGTGTTTAAGTCTCAGACTTTGTGTTGAACTCTGCGTGCTCTGCTGTGCGCCAACGGCTTCCGATGACAGGATGCGGAGACCTTGGTGTAGAGCTTTGTTATTTCACAGATTATTGTTATTTCGCTGCCATTGTAATGTGATCGAGTGTGTATCTCGCTGTCAGAAAGATCTTAATCTTCCTGGCGGCTTCTTTTTTTTTTTTTTTTTTGATTCAGCACAAGTTTCCTGGATGGTGATCAAAGGCAGATACCTCAGCGACCTTATCTCTCATAGATCAATCTCACCAGTGTCCCATCTCTCTATCGCTTCACTTACTTATTCCTGCTTTTTTGTTATGCCTTCCAAATCCAAAGTCAACAGCCGCGAGCGTTTTGCAGATATGAATTCAAAAGCAACCGCATAACTCATTCGTAGCTACTTCAGAGCTCCCTCAGATGACAGCGATGATGTACTAACAAAGGGCTGGCTTTGTTTCTTTTGTTTTGCGCCGCAGGTTTGGTCCGGGCCTTGTGATCTACTGGTATGGTTTCATTGGGGAGCTGGACTGCCAGAGAGACAGAGGTATCCTGCTCAAAGACTGCTTCCCTACAGACATTGTCACCCTGTGCCACGCCGCCCAGCAGGACCGACTGCCACAGGAGCCAGAGTAAAGACAAAGAGTGAGAAAAGATGAGGAGTGGACGGGCCGGGGAAAAAAAAAAAAAAAAAAACGATGGAGGGATGAATGGAAGGAAAAGGAGAGGAAGATGAAGGGGGCGGGAAGTGTAGGAAGAAGGGTGGATACCCAGATCCGGAAGCAATTTGGCTTTCCTGCAGTGCGAGACTGCTGGCAAAAAATCTGCCCTGAACTCCGCCTGACCCCCTTGTCTCTGTCTGTCGCTCCTTTTTCTCCTTCCCTCCCTCTCCTTCACTGCCCCAAAGCTTACCACATGTAAATACACACCGGCGCTATCTGACAGCACGGGGTCAGATTCATACCTGTGCGTGAAAACACCTTCCTGGAGGCTTTCCTGGTCGCCGGTTCTTCGGCTCCTGGCCCCTGGATGGCCTCTCGCAGCGGACGGCCGGGGTGAGGGCCGGGGGGCCGAAGCGGGACATATGGCCCTTCCTTATCACACCCAAAGCCCTGGCCTTTGTCACTCCTTCCTCCTGCGCTCCATCGGCAGATAAGAGAGGTGCGGTCCGGGTGCCGGGTGGACGCCTGACTCTCACCTGCGTCACTCGGTGCCCTCTCAGCCGCTCTCCACTGGGGTAAACAGGATCACTTCTGATTAAAGCTGGTCCCGCGTCACGTTTTTTCACTTTGCGTTATAAAATCTGTCGCAGATTTACACGAGGGTTCACACCGCAGCTCAAAATGATAATTAAACACTTAAACTGCTTCTTTAATGTGAGTTATCTTAATTAACTGTAATTAAGTATCTATGAATTAATTAACAGTAAATCTTAACAGGTAGATTTTCTCACACAGCTCACACTTACCCATCCAACAAATTGGAAGCCATTACACAACAGGTGTCTCTTTTTATTATTTTCCTTCTTGGCGTTGAATATATTATGGTTAGACCAAAGAGAGAACAAAACTATTCACTATATATTCAGTAAAACAGGAAAAGGAGGTAAATAATATTTGAGAAGCTTTTTTAGCAGTTTCTGCTTCTCAAATCAAAATGAATCGATAAGTCGGTGTTGAATTCTCTGCCCCTATCAACTGATCATTAAACTTCTTATCATAGTTCACGAATGTTGTTTTGCCGTTCTGAATATACAGCGTATGAGCCCAGTGACCTAAAACTTGCTAACATCAGCTTACGTTATATTGTTGTCGGTGTGTATATGTCACATTGTGTAATTAATTATATGCTCTGATCATTTCAAATATGTGTTATTGTACAGTCCAATTTTTATGTGTTAACTAGAAATAAATACATTTTGATACATTATATTCTTGTCATGACTATTAACCGTATAAACTTTACATGTTTATTACATACTTCTTTAACTCTGGCTATATGAGTGCCTACAGGTACCCAGAAACACCTGATTTCAGTTGCAGTTGTCTGTTGCACATCTTTACAACCTCCAGTCCCTTTTTATGAGCAGGCACCAATGGAAGAAACACAGCCCGGCTAGGGGAACCAGAAGTGAACATAAAGTTGAGTGATGCTTTTAGAGGCAGATATGCACTGCCTATAGGGGGTCCCTGTCGCGTCCTCTTCTTTATGGCGCAAAAAACGATAAGGGGAGAGAAAGTGAAAGGGTGAGGGACCTGCCGCCACCTCAGAAAAGGCGCCTGACAATGAGAGGGGAATCATTTTGCGCACGTGTTGTGCCCCGTAACTGTTGCGGTGTTGAAACGCAGTAAATACGAGACGGTGCAGAGGCTTCGTAGCTGACCGTCAACGCTCATCAATAGTCCTGCAGAGAGATGAATCAAAGCAGACCTCAGGTGAGAGTGCAGTGGGATTGGAAATGATGTTCTCATCTTCATTATGGCGTAATCGCTCATGGACACGAACCACTCAAGCTCTGTTACTGAAGAGAACTCCCCCGTATAGAATAAAAATAAGCGCTTCTATGTTTGTTCTGCAGAGTTATGCACAGCTCTCGCAGTTAGAGAGATATGGTATGTGGGGGTTAAATACCACTAAAGTGTTGCTTGATTTGTTACCCTTAAACCTCTAACCCTCAGCCGGCTCCCATCTAGGCCTTGATCCCTCCATGAGGAGGCCAGTGGGTCACTGCGAGGTCGCCAGGCGGCCATGGCTTCCTCTGTCAGCCCCCCCCTCCTCACTCCATGTGGTACAAAACAACTGTCCCCATGTGTCCAGTTAAACTCGGCCCTATTGCCTGGCCGTGGAATGCTTAGACATCAGTTTATGGCTCCTGTTGGACACAAAAACAGAGCTATTTTACTCGGGGAGGGAAAAAATTCTCTGTTGAATAAGAACAGAAAAAAATGGAAAACAGCAGATTCAGTTCCTCTCAAGTTTCAAGCCTTCCTGCCATTGTTTTCCAAGATGGCTGTCGCACAAAAGAGGAGCCAGGGTCAACTCCTATAAATTAGGTTCTGCACACAATGCAAACTAAATACGGCTTTTTCTAAATGCACTTCAAAGGGGAGGGCTGACGTCGGCATCAGCTGACAGTATTTCCATGATGTGAGTGCAAATATAGAAAAAAAAAACTCCCATTTAATGATTTTTAAGAGCCAGACATCTTTATTTTGTGTTTTCCTTGCCCTTGTCTCTCACCTCTTTTTAGATTCATTGTTCTTGTCACAACAATGGGGCACTCGAGTGCTCTCCAAATAAGGCCAGTTCGGAGAGGTTGTTTCCTGAGGCCAGGAACACCAGTGTTCTGGAGAAATTTGATCCTCAAGAGGCATCCAGCAAGAACAAGCATACAGTATTATTTTTTCATTAGAGATATTTTTATTGACTTGCAATAATATATGAGGATTACTGACAATCAATTTTGTGTGAAGGAGAAAAAACTGAAAGTGTGTCATTAATCACGTTTTTTTTTTTCTCTAACAATATTGCCAAGAAACTACATGCAAAACTATTTAGTTCCACGTTTTATTCACTATTGTAATATTGGTTACAATTCTTAAATCTAGGACTCCCATGTGTCAGATTAGTTTGATGCAGTTCACAGCATCCACTCAGTCTGGCCTGGACCCGCAGGCTATTGGAAGTCCACTATCCACTCAGATGTACATCTTGGCCCAATCTCTTCCAGATCCTGCTGTTTTATGCCTCTTCAGCCAAGCTGCGAGATAGACCACTGAGACGCAGAGAATGAGAAGGAAGGACGGAACCAGAGACAGACTGATGGGTAGGTTCTATCCCTCCAGCAGACCACCAAACGGACTTCCTCCACGCTCCTGTGTTATTTATGTGGAGAGATCTCTGGCCTGTTTCTGCCCCAGGCATCATAGTGCTTTTAGTGGGGATCCTCTCAGCCTCCCTCAGCCAGCAAGACATCACAGGGTGGAAATAAATAAAAGTTCTCCTAGAAGAGTCAGAGCAGCCAGAAATTAAAAAGGGATTTTTTTTTTATTAGAGGGCTTGAATAACAGCACTGGGAAAAAAGCAGCCTCTCTGCCCTGAGCTGAAGCAGATACGAAGAGATTTCATCTTTATTTTTAGGAAGCTCTGTCTGCTAATCAGAGGCTGTTATTTAAAAACAACAATGGATCATGAGAAAAATGGTCTGGGGGATTTTAAACGACGAAGCAGCGGAAGTTTGATTGACAGGACGGAGGGCAGATGGTATGTTTGAGGGAAACTGAACAACTATGACACATTAATCCACTCAGAGGGTTGGGTGGGGGGGGCAGAAGGGGGGTAGTTCAGTTTAGTGATGTATGAGTCACTGGTAGTGCGGGACAAGCAGAGACACGGCCGAGAGCTTTAAAAAAAAAAAAAAAATTCAAAGCTCTGCACACCCTGCAAAAATGGCTCCTGACACTGATGCGACATGGGATCACATGCACTCAGGGCCTGGCCACTGAAACAGTCTATTTTTGACAGGCCTAAATGAGCAACCCAAGTCACTTTGCATTAAAAGAAACAGCTTGGCCGCGGAAACCTAAATATCTTAGATGTTGCGCTATGTTAAAAAGGTGTTGACTGGGCTTCCTGCTAATTGAGGTATTCCATTTAGAGCCAAGCTCCCATTTGTAACAACAGTGGCGCTCGCTGTGTAACCCGCGCCTTCTGATAAATCCAGGAAGCATATTTGGAGTTCCTTCCAGTGAGACCCGATCCGCCATGTGTCCGCGGCCATCGCCGAGGCCTGCGTTTAGCGCAGACGTCGCACATCAGCCGTATTTTTTTTCTTTTTCGCTTGTCGGCTTTGATCTTTCCCCATTGTTTTAACAGGTATTGTCACGGATGAAAAGGAGGAGGAGGTGAATACGGCGGAGGAGCGTGGGGAGTTCAGATGGTGGCGGCGGTGGTGGTGGTGGGGGGAGAAAAAAAGGTCTGTCAGTGAAATGGAGGGAGCGTGCGCTTGTGGTTGGAACCACGGGGGTGACAGCCAGCATGGAGGCTGCCTGCTCCAGCGTCGGCCACCGGAAAAGGTCAGCCCCCCCTGAGTGGCATTTAGACTGTGACAGAAGTGACCCAGAAACTGTGTCATCTCCTGTTCCCAGCGAGGATCCGGAGGAGGCCCGGAAACATCCACAGGTACAGGTACAGGCCAGCGCGGGGACGGGCGGGGGTGAGGCGAACAGCGGGGGTAGAGGAGAGCCAAAGGAGGAAGAGACGGCTGCGGCGGGAGACGTATGAGCACCAGTGACATTCTCAAAGATTAGAGCCGTGCGGTAGGAAAATATGACTGCGGAGGTAGTCAGAGAAGGGGTGGGGGGGGGGGTTAGTTGGAAGCCGATGGAGACAAAATTTGATTCAGCCAAAACAAACCCTGGCTCACCCTTTTCCTCATCCTCTATTTGTGAGTGTGATTGCCTGATGCGAGCTGTCATGAGCTTGTTATTATGAAATAAGTGCACTTAGGAGGAGGTGGGGCTCCTGTACGGGGGCGGCGGTGGCCATGCAGATGATCGCGGCCCCCGGTGGGACGCGCCGACCGCAGGTTTCGATTAGTGCCGAGATGCCAAGCTCGAATCCAAGGCGCAATCAGAGCCACTAAATCCATTTGATAACAGCGGATCCGGATCCCTGCGGATCTGGATCCCTGCACACGGCGCTGGAGCCCCGCTCGCTCAGAAGTACCCTTGCATTTGTCAAAACAGGCCTTGTGATCATTTATCACGCTGCAGTAAATCCTGGCTCGAAATCCAAACGCGCCGATGAGACGGCTCCTCCATTATGTCCAGGCTTAATTTTGGAAATATTCTAAAGGGCAGATGCGATTGGTTATTTCATTGAATTGTTACCACTGGCAACATAATATTTTTGTGCTGGGAAAGTATCGTGGAGCGGAGGGCAGGGATGGAAGCAGCCGGTTTAGCCCGGAGGAGTTGAGAAAAGGAAGAGGGAGAAGAGAGGAAGAGCCTGACTGAACTTTTTTTTCCCTCTTTTTTTTTTTTTGCTTTATGAGTATTTTGTTGGGCCTTCACTGTGCTGAGCAATTAACTGTTTGGCTGAAAGCACAGTGCCAGCTCCAGTGCTCCTCAGCTAGAGAAATGTGGGCCATTTATCACTTTTACAACTCATTTTCACCCCCAAAACACCCCCCACTCTCGAGCTGGATACAACCCCCGCTGCTGCCATGTCCTTGAGTTCTCGGTGACAGGTAAATATACACTTCCATCCAAACACATGTCCCACATCGTCCATATTTGACTTACGGGAGGTCAGCCTGCGAGGGATCGATGTTGCAGTTCATTTTTAGAGGCCTGATGATGTCATGTTGCGGTGCGCGGTGGGTTATGGGTCCGTGAACCTGTTGCTGCGGCGGGGGAAGCAACAGCCACCACACTCGACTCAGAGTTTTTTTTTTTTTTCCTTGGTAATCTCATGCTTTTGAGGAAAAAGGTGAGCCGAATCTCACCCTCCTCCGCCTCGTCCCTACTGTAACTCCAGCACATCACTCCGCTGACAACATCCCAGTCCCGCAGGGATCATCGGCGGGTCACACAAGAGGGAGGGATGAATGGGGCGATGTGATGTTGTCATTCAAATGCAATGGATCACTTGAACTCCATTGCCCCGTTGTAATGACCCTGTGTAAGGACCTGTAATGTGGTTTTCCCATTGGGTTTGAGAGAAACCCTACGCCGGGCCATTCAGGTGCGCAATAAAGTGCTTTTCACTTTCTGAGGACTTCCTGTCTCCAGTGGCGTTCTCCATTAACTCCTCACAGACAGACAAGAGCCTTTCTATTGGCCCAGACGCTCTTTATCGCAGCAGTTATTCCCCCCAGGTACGGCGCTACCTGGCCCGCAGATAAGATAGGGAGCCGGCTGCCTGTCATTATTGGCAGATGAAGGCTATCTGAATATTGACAACAGTTTACACTCCTTGTTGAGAAACAAAGTTGGACTTGTGAGACAGTGGCACACAGGGCTTTTATTGTGCGGAGGAGATATGAAAGCCCAGGTTCCCTGTGGTCACACACCCAAATAGCCTTATGTCACCCCCCCCTTCCTCCTCCTCCTCCTGCTCCTCTTCAGTTGGCTACTATTTATTCCCACCAGCTGCAGTGATGTGCTAAAAAAAAGTTCTTGACACCAGCTATTGCTTTTCATCACTGCAGCTTCCGACTGCTAACAGGGACATGCTAGTTTTTTTTTTTCTTCCCCTCCTCCCCCTCCCTCCTCCTGCCTCTCTCATATGCCGTGCGCTGGAAGAAACGCTCTTATGAGATATAAACACATTATCGCGCGGTGATTTGTGGGATTGGAGGGGGTGAAACGTGTGTTTCTTCGCTGAGGTTTGGCGCCTCACCTGAGCCGCCCAAAGTCAAAGCGCGCAGGCAGGAAATGAAAGGTGGTGAGGGCGGAGTGGTCACGTTCACACTGGCTCACACCGTTGTTTTTTTTATTTATTTTTATTAGCATCATTATTTTTTTTTTTATCCGAAGAGGTGTTTCACAGTTGTCAGTCATTTCGCATTTGAACGTTTCTTTTTTTTTTTTCTTTTACTTCCTTTTGATATCAGGACATTAAAATGTACACCCTATCAGCCTCTGCCATAAACAATAAGTAAAAAATTAAATACGAACGTTTTCGCGTTTTTAAAGACTTTACAGACGATGACTTTTTGGGTTTCTTGGACCAATAAATTGAAAGATAATCTCATCCCGAAGTTGCCACTTGTTCACAGATTATTGAATATAAAAAATATAATTTTTAAAAATCGATTTAAGATGACAGCTTTTTGTCTCTGTACTTGAATGACAATAAAAACGCGTTTAATTTGATTTCCAATCGAAATTATTTTAATTCGATTTTACATTTTAACCAAATGGTAATAATATAAACACGTTTATTAATGTAGGAACTAAGTTATAGGTTACGATAAAAATAATAGATAATAACAACCTGTTATTATTATTATTATTATTATTATTATTGTTATTATTATTATTATTATTATTATTATTATTATTATTATTATTATTATTTGAAGAACGGTTGGTTGCTTTCTGCTGTACATTTTAAATCATTATTGGTCTTTTATGGTCTCTCTGATCATTATTAAAGCAGTCTAGTCGACATAATGAAGTAGTCCACCTCTGAGTCTCCTTGATTTTTTCCTCCAGAGGCAGCGTCCAGCCTGTAACTCCATCCCAGTGACACCAGTCTCCCTCTCCTCTCGTCTCCTTCCCCCCTTTCTTTTTTTCCTCTTTCTTGCATAGACCTCCACGCCATTAGATTGTTTTGAAAAATAAGGAGAGGTTTTCACTGCCATCCGAGACGATAATGGTTACCGATTCTGCACTTTCAGTCATAATCTTCAAGTGGGTCGTGATTAATGATGGCGGGTCCTTCAGGCCCCTGGCTGGATATGACTTCAGCCCCTCAGCCTCTCTCTCTCTCTCTCTCTCTCTCTCTCTCTCGGCCGTGCACAGCTCTTGCAGAGATGTTGCGGCGGTGTGTTATG
>JAOXYL010000113.1:9050978-9062720 GCA_028564955.1 Terapon puta
GAGAGAGAGAGAGAGAGAGAGAGAGAGGGAGAGAGAAAAGAAGGGACCGCAAAGGCCAAGATTAATGACCAGTCTCATTGGTGGAAAGCTGTGCCATTTTCTAATACTCCCCCTTCCATGTCAGTTCATTTGAAATGCACATGTTTGTCAGAGCAGGTCTCTTAAAACCTCACTACTGGGGTCATAAAATAAATAAATCATTGAGGGTGCTGGGGTATGATGGGTGCCCTCACCTCCATATAACCTAGAGCAGCTCCTGTTAAAAGGCCCAGCAGATGTTTTTGACACTGTAAGCTGGTAATCTCCAGTCTTGTAAGCTGCAGTCATTCCGTTAAGTAGATCTGAGACCCCCCTCCTTTATTAACAAGAGTGGTAAAACCATCTGAAGACAATAACTGAGGACAGACCGGGCCTGTCTCGCTCCATCTCTGCGCGCCTGCCTCCCTCGCTGCCTGTGCTGCACTTCTGTTATGGCACAGCGGTCCTGCTCAATGGCTGGCCATAATTAAGTACCAAATATACCATATTGTGTGGCTGCGTAATCAAATCAAGAGAGGATAATATTCCTCTGTATTAAGCTATTAATGTAATTGGTCATGAAGCATAAAGTATGTTACGTAATTAAATAGTCTCAAAATTATATAGCCCTATATTAAGAATTAGCCAACCTGAGCAAATGTTGTCTCTGTGTGGCTGTTTTAGGGAACATTGCTTCCTGATTTTTTTTTTCCTGCTGCCATTAGCAAAGACAGGAGGGGATGAGAGAGAGAGAACAAGCGAGACAGTGAGAAACAGAGAGAGAGAGAGAGAAAGAGAGAGAGGAAGCAGGCTCCAGAGGGGTGAAATGATCTCTGTCGGCAGAATTGCTGCAGTGACCCTTTGGAAAATCCAGTCTCCATTTACATATAAAGGGTTCTTTTAATCAAGGTAAGTGTTATTATATTGTGCCTCATTGGGCAAGGGAGTTTAGGTGTTAAAATAAAATCTCTTCTGCCCTGCCGCCTTTGGGATGTGATATGTCTTGATTTTTCAAATGTCAGCACTGTGGCACTAGCGGGAGGCAGAATGGCCGGCTTAATCAGACTGCCGCCATTTAGCCGTACAGTGTGTGTGTGTGTGTGTGAGAGAGAGAGAGAGAGAGAGAGAGAGAGAGGGAGGTAGAGCCAGGATACAGCAACACAGAGAGACTGTATCTGTGAAAGAGACCCCCCCCTCCTTTTTTTAAGATGCAGTCATGCTTGTGTCTACAACCTTATAAATTTATCTCAATGTCTCCCTGTTCTTGTCTGTAAGTTTCAGGTCAGGCTAGTCGCTGGCCCCCGCCCCCCCCTTAAATCGTCTCCCTCCAGTAAAAAATAATCAAAACACACAGCCCCCCCCCAACTCGCACTCATTCCTCCCTTTACACAGTTCAAACCAAACCCCCAGTGAAGGATCGGCCATGTCACCCACGGCCCGTATATCTCGCTCAGGGGCCGTAATGTACTGCGGTGTTCCCGTCTTTGCATATAAGATAATTTGGGCATCAATCCTTCCCCAGACAGATTTATGTCACTCGGAGGACAGTTTCACTTCTCCTTCTTTATCGCTTCACTGGAGCCTGCTTAATTTCTCCCCGTCAGCCCCCTTCCCCAGGAGATGTTATTTTTTCCCTAAATGTCCAACATTTGCATTGGCTGTTCGGGATGGGGAGAGCGATGGCGCTGTTGTGATAAATAAATTTGTGCGTGCCATGCCAGGTTGCTTCTTCCCCTCCCTCTTTCTGTTGTTGTTCCTGTTGTCTGGCGCCACAAGTCGGGTCTCTCTCTGTCCCGGGACGGTCCGCCCCCCCCTTTTTTTTCCCAAGTCTTCAATTCATTCCCAGCTACATCTCCCCCCACTTCGCCCCTTAAAGCATCTCACTAAAACGCCCATGCATGCTAGCTCATGGCTGTCGATGCTCGGGTGAAGGGGATGGGAGCCTGCTGCAAAATTACGGCCGGGGTAAGAGGGGGTGGTGCTGGCGAAATGTGAAAGGGAATTGTGGGTGAAACAGATAAAACCCCACAGTCCCACAGTGTAAAAAAAAAAAAAAAAAGAAGGAAAAGAGCCCAGTACTTACTTCCCCCTTTTTCTTTGCGTTTTGCTTTACAAGATGGAGGTTACATGTAGTGCCATTGCCCATCCATGCCCATATTCATCCCCATTCCACTCATAGGCCCTGAAAAGAGGAGAGAAACGCCAGAAAAGTGTCAGCGGGAGTTTGAATCACAGAGCGGTCAGAGGAGACCCACTGATAGGGAGAGGATGAGGTTGGTTAGCTTCAGGTGGAAAAGGGAGGGGGAAGTGAAAGATGCGGAGAAGTGACATAAGTGTTTTTTTTGTTTTGCATTGCACCCCGCAAATCCCCTTGTTATGATCATCTGTGAGGGATTTTCCCAGACGTGTTAGATTAGAAGAACAAAACAAGCAAGACAGGCAGCAGACAGTCTGGGGAGCGGTGAGGGGACTCTTAAGGAGACGTGTTGCTGTGGTCGTGTAGCACTTGTTAGTATTAGGTTTACGTGACCGACTTGCAGACCTGCTCCGTGCTGAGGTCACTAAATCTCATGCTACAGACAAGAGGATCAGTGTTGATCAGCTCTGCGATAACCGAGGGTGAAACTGGTGTCTGGTAAGGCAAGCATGGCGCGAGGGGAGAGGGACGAGGGACGAGGGAGGAGAGGTGGACCGACTCACCAGCTGGTCGGATCCCCATGTGTTGCTGACCGTCCAGCACGAAGCTGCCCATTGGCTGGCCCTCCGGACTGTATGCTGCTCCTTGGCTCACTGAAGGATCAAGAAGAAAACCTGATTGTAGTCAAAACGTGGACATGAAAAAGGGAGGGGGTGGGAGAAGAAGAGAAAACACACCAGACAATCAGCAATTGTCCCAGCTTCAGCCCAAACATACTGTAAGACATTGTGCTCATGTTTGTGGACCACATTGACTGACGCGTGGCATGCAAACACGCATACAGTAGGTCCTCATGCATGCATGCAAGCGCACACACACACGCACGCACACACACATGCACTCACGCACGCACACACGCAGTCAATGTCATTCAAAACCAAACTCACAGGAGGTATTTTGTTCTCTAACCGAGAGAAGAAGCATGCAGTTTGACAGGATGAGAGGAACTTCTGCCAAAGCAGTCGGTGCTAAAATCAGCAGCCACATACTCTGAAACATGTAGATAATCCTACAGCTGCCAAATCATTCAATATTGTGAATGATTTACCTGATTATCTGTCATGACACAGGAGATCCCGTAGAAATCAATTTGCTCTGTTCTACCTTGTTTTGTCTATTATTAGCCCTAATGAATTAATGCTCTTTGCAGACTGTAGAAAACAGTGCATTCTAGGACTATAACAGTATTATCTTGGATAATCTGTAATTCGTCAAGATTACGGGGGAGCTGTTAGTCATGCTGTTTTTGTAGAGACTGCTGAGTGGCACACACTGCTCGCATGCTGACAAACGTTCAGCACGTGAGCGCAGTGGTGGCAGAGAGAGTCTCCCATGTTTGTGAGTGCATCTCATTTCATTCACTGCTCGCGTTCGTTCGTCTGAACAACCTTCACCCCGGTGTGGGTAGACCTTTTTAAGACTGGGGAGACTTCTAATCAACAAAAACAGCTTTTCCCTCCCTGAGAGAAATTACTTGGCTGCTTTTTGGTAATGCCATAGTCAGTGAGGCTTAGGGAGACTGAATCATTCCACAGGATCACACTGTGGCTTGTTTACTCCTCAGTTTGTGCTTTTCGTAATCTGACCACAAAAGATATGGAAAATAAATGTGTTATCAATTAACAATATAGAGCTTTCCATAATTGGTTTTAGCAAATGGAAATATCTCCTCGCACTGGTGTTAAATCTAAAACATCAGATCTGATTTAATCAAGGGATCATATAAAACTCAGGCTCCCTCCTAAGGGCAGGCTTCATGACTGAAAATACATTAATTGATACAGTTCCACTGGAAATTTGACTAATTATCTATGCGGTCTTGATTTTTGAAATGCGCTGAATGAACACTTAAGCTCAAAATGCAGAGCAGCTATTCTTGGGGGAATAAAATAAAAAATGCGGCTGAAAAAGTGAGCGGAACCCCCCCGCACCCCCAACTGGACTGGAAAAAAATTAAATACAAAACAGCCTAAGAAAAGGAGATAGCTCATAAGATGCTGCCAGCAATTCTGGCACTCTTCTTGTATCCAATTAGTAATTCACAGAGAGAGTGCTAATATACCTCTCTTCCCACTTAGACTGGGAAATCTCCAATTAGAGTCAATCAGCAAACGGCCCGCACCACTGCTGAACACATCTCATGGAGAAAATGGAAAAGAGGATGAAGGGAGGGAGAAGAAAAAGAAGGAGTAGAGGGGATTTTTTTGGGGGTAAATGTAGTAGATGTAGGGTGCCCCTTTTAAGAAAAAAAAAAGAAATCTGGGCTCCAGGCATGATGTGCATGCCAGGAAAGGATTTGGGAAGGGTGTCTTCATGCTGGGGAAGGAAAGAGTGAAGCGTTGCTCAGCCGTATGCCGGCTGGGATGTTCTTTTTTTTTTTTTTTTTTTTTTTTTTACCTGCTCGATTTGACTGGTCAATCATGGGCTGTACTATTCTTCTCCTGGCGTTAATGAACCTGGCAGAGAGAGAGAGAGAAAAAAGAGAGAGGGAAAACAGAGAGAGGGGGGAAAAAGGAGAAAAACAAACGTTAAATCACCCTGCATTCACGCACAGAGAGAGATTCATCACAAGGCACCACAAAGACAAAACAGTTTTGCATGACTTAATGGCAACATTAGCCACCGAGTCCTTGAGAGAGGCGCTCACAACAAAACAGCAACAAACAAAAGGGCAATTGTGTGCTGACTTGGGAACCCAGTGAGGGATACTTTTAATGTTCCTTATGATCTATTCCCCCCTCTTTTAATAAAGCTTTTGATTACGTTTGGTTGCTATGGGCACCAGGGAGACATTCCTCAAGTATTAAGTGCAGCTTGGGCACTGAAGAACCCTCATCGTGGCACATCCCTCTCTCTGTCTCTCGCCGTCTATCTTAGTCGCTCCTGCAGTCACTTACACACACCAGCTTGCAGCGTACAGTAACCTGTCTGCAGCTCCTTCCCCAAAATAACGTTATTTCTGGAGTGTTATCACCCTTTGGAATTTCAAAGTAAGCTTTAAGTTAGCACAGTGCAGGATACAAATGGTTCCTTTCATTACTCCCCACCATTCCACCCCCACCTCCACCCTTCCCCTCTGTGGGACCCCCACTCTGGCTGCATTGTAGGGGGTTCTGCTCCCCTTCCAGCTGTCTAGAAATGAGGACCAGGCATGGGCCACTCCGTGCTTTCACAAGGTATTGTTATGTCAGCGAGCCCATCAATTAGGCTGTCTGAAGTTTTATCACCACCACAGCAGCGAATAAGTGCAGCTCCACAAAGCCTCCCCAGCCGGCCTTGCTCCCGTGGCTTTTTCCAGTGTGGAGCCGGAGGTCATCTGGAGGTGACTGCCAGCTGGAGGCAACCTTTTTAACTCGGAATGGGATGCCTTGGGCTGTGTCAAAAGCAAGCTGGCCGAGCAAACTCTCCACCTTTCTCCCTTCGTTCCTCCTTTACCCGCGCTCGCTTCCTCCGTCTTCCTCTCATTCACTTTCACGTACTCAATACGTAGCATGGACTTAGCACTACAGGTACCACCATGTGGTTGATATTACAGAGGGGTTTCAAATCACGTTGGAGCTGTCCAGCATGGAGTCCTTTGCTGGTTCCAGAAAAGAGGAGGAGAGAAAAAAGAAGAAAAAAAAGACCCCACCGCCCTCTTCTAACGTATGGGCCAAGGCACCATCAGTACAGCTAAAGAACTGGTCATTAGAAGGAAGGGAGAGCTGGAACCAATTTGGGCTCCTAATCCCCCATGAAGCCCTGATACCTGCCCTTACCTTCTCCAATGAACTTAAATGCCTGTAATCTGCCCGGCTCAAAGTGACATGGTTAAACGTACAAAATGCACGGTTGGGAAAAGAGAGACGCGGTGCTCATTTGCCAGGGGGCATCCAGAGTGCAGGTACGCAGGGGTGCTGCGGGCCCCCGAGAGAAAAAGATGAAACGCACCCATAGGAGAGTACGAGAGAGCGAACGAGAGAGCTGGATTGGAAATTATATGATTGTTATGCATGATTTGTGATTTAAGGGAGGGATGAGGATTTTATTGGGGAGCTTTATTAACTGTGAAAGTTTTTTTTTTTTTGATGGAACAAAGGGGACAAAGCCTTGTTACATAGCTATGCTGTCAGAAATGCCTGGAGTGCCTCAGAGAGAGACAGAGAGACACTTCCAGCATCAAAACCAGCTGAGCAAGTAAACAGAAAGACATTCCTGCTATAACGCTCCCTGCAAGACCTGAAAAAATATATGTCCTGCTTTCTGGGTTTCTCGACACTCAGAGAGGCTCAAAATCACAACCACGTGCATTCTTACCTATTCTGGGACATAACCATAAACACATAATATTAGGAATGTTCTTCCCAGGTGCTAAAGTTGCCCATACGGTTTCCAGTGACTGCAGAGGAAATACTCTATGTACTGCGGAACATGCGGTATGATCAAAGATCATACATTTCAGATGTTTTTTTTCAAGTGTTCCTTTAAGAACTGTGTTCATCTTTTTGTCCTTTTCCTGACTTAGGACAGGAAACATAACGACAAAGTACATGCGAAAATAATTTTGCTCCGACTGAAAAAGTTACATTTTCAGGAAAAAAACAGCTCCATGCGTGGACATTCAAATATTTTTCCCACAAGTTGCTCCTGAGATGGACTTTCTTCTTGTCAACATCCCCTATTGGCCAGCCACCACCATATCACACACTCACCCACATGCACGCACGCACACATAGAGGGTCTGTTTTTGTAGGCTAAACAAGTTGCCACAGTAACTGGGGGACGATGTGGTGCACTGGAGGGAGTGGGGGGTGACCAAGCACCCCTCTTGTGGCCTTAGAGCACCTTTTATCAGTCTGAGTAAAGCCAATTGAGATTATCAGAGCAATGCCTGATAACACTGTTTTCCCTCGACCCGTGAGCTGCTAATGGTGTGTGCTTAGAACAACACAACCAGGAATCCTCCAGAGATGAAGGCCAGTCAGCTGGGAAGGACGGATAGATGGATGGATCTGAGGACCGAGGGCCCTGAGAGACACACGGAGGTTGACCACAGGGACAGAGAATTCCCAACCACTCGCTAAAACATACGTGCGCGCTGTAAATCCACACATCGACACCGTGGACATGACCACAACCACCGCCAGCGTGTCTGTAGGCTAACCAGAACACAGGAGGCTCACAGGGGACACTAGCTAAAAAACCTCCAACCCGAAGCCCATGTTTTATTATCTACATCTGGTGGTCTAGCTTATTATGGCCTGCCTCTGCTCAGTGTTAGAGCACAGAAACACCAACACACACACACACACACACAGAGCACCTCTCAGCATGGGAACTCCATGCTGTCTTCAAACAAATAATTAAAGGCGAGGTTAGGGGGTCGTGTGGAGGTCATTCCTTGGGATACAGCGCAGAATGTGTACATTACTCCAGGAGAAAGCGGGCCGGTGGGGGCAGCGGTCCACTGCTGTTTAATGTGGTCAACCATTTTCTCCGAGCCAATAAGCCTTAAACACATTTTCAAGTTGCATATCAAAAACTGCTCTTGCAGTGCTAAGAATGCGTTCGAGCGTGCATGTGAATATGTATGCACATGTCAGACAATATGTGTGTATGTGCATGTCATTGCATTTCTCACACGCCGCTGCCAATTGGCCTACAGTAGCACTTCCCGCTTACATACCCTGAAATTGCGTGAGTGACACGTGTGTACAAGCACATGTGTACGTGCAGATGCAATATGCATGCAAGCCAAAGGAGCTCCACGGCGATACAGAGTGCTAAGTTTACTAGTGCACCGAGGGTTGTGGCAGTGCGGGTCGCAGAGGGAAATAGAAGGCAGATATGAATGATGGAGCCAGGGCAGCGGGAGTCCACTTGACACGGGGTCTCCGCTAGGCTGGATCAACACGGCATCCCTGGTTACTAATATCTGCTCACACACACAGGGGCGAGGGGCTTCAGAGAGCATCTGCTTAAGTGTTAAATACCCTGGCTAGCATACAATGTTATGCTATACCCAGCGTGTGGGAGTTTGTGTGTGTGTGTGTGTGTGTATGTGTGTGAGTGTGAGGGGATTAAGGGGTAAGGCGTGTTCAGAGGCACAAGAAGAGATGTCCCTTTAATGCAACAAACCAAGTGCAACATCATCATCACAAAAGAAAGGGCCTCATAAGGTGACAAATACTAGGCAAATTACTGGAAGTCTGAGGATGAACACACTATCCTCAAAACACCAACACAGCAAACCAGTCTGTCTGACTCAGAGCTTGTATTTATTCTTTCTTCTTTTTTTTTCTTGCTTCCTCATCTCAATCTGTCAGAAAGGCCTTGTTTCTGGTTAACTGACTTGCAGCCACACCTGGTAACTCGCTCCTGTTGTCAGCATTCCTTCCCTGAGAAGTCGTCATGCCAAACCACCCTACCCTGGAGCACAGCCAACAGAGAGAGAGAGAGAGAGAGGGAGGGAGACGAGAGAGAGAGACAGAGAGACTCGCTGCTTGGCTGGCCAATTGCCGTGGAGATCGCAGGGAACCCAGCCAATCAGGAGTAGGGTCACTCGTTTGACGAGTTTGTGATGAAAGAAAGAAACCGAACCGGAGCCAGAGCGAGACAGGAGGGAGAAACACAGAAATACAAAACACGACTTCGCTGGGCCGCTCTGGACGTAGCCCCGCGGATCGTGCAAAGCAAGGAGGCAAATTTGAAATTGCGACACAGAAATCGTTGACACTTTATTGCCTTCATGGCTGACCTGCACATGCCCACTCTGAGCGTGCATATGCTGTGGAAGAGGGGACAAGTTTCCGTTTGGCAGTCAAATTCCTGGGCTCCCGTCCGTCTTTGCAGGCAGATTAGATGCAACACAATCTGAACGGGAACGTGCTGAACTCAATCCCCGATCACTGCTTGCAAACATGACTGTCCTCTGGTTCCTATTAAAGCTCATTGCTTCCATACTTGTGCTTCAGACAGAAATAAAGATTCCAAACCCCCAGCGATTGAGTCACAACTCACTGGAATCAAAGGAGGAAGGCTTTAGTTTGATCCCCCCCCCCCCCCCCCAACCCCCTGCCCAAAAGAAAGAAAGAAAGAAAGACAGGCAGAAAGGAGTAAAACACTCTGTGTCCTTTGACCAGGAAGTGCATGCAAATTAACCCCATGAGGAGGGTGTGTTTAGTATAAGCAAACACTAATTATGGTCCGGTCAGACAGTGGGGCAGTCTGGGGCTACTGAACCTCCAACACTGATCTACTGTAGTGTCAACAACACTGATTGAATCAGCTCACATGGTCCTAACAGGCCCCCTGTAACAGTTTATACATAGCTTGCCACCAGACTGAACCCACAGTATCTGTGGATTTATCATAAACTATCACAAAGGAGCTTTTCACAGGCTCCACTCCTCCAGGATGGAGATAAAGGACAAAGAGAGAGAACGAGGAAGCTTCCTCAAGCTCATCTTATCGGAGACAGAGTTTCCCTTTTTCTATCCCTTCTTCCCTTCTTTAAGTTAAAACAGGAGTCAAGAGACATAAGCCGGGCGAACATTACCTCACCCCCGTGTTTGATTTAGTGCAGATGTGAAGCGGAGCGAGGCAGGATCGTTTTTTAGGAACGTCAGAGAGGGCCCACGTTTAGGGCAGCCACTGTGTTTACATAGTTTTACCTCCGTCTCTCTCTCCCTCCTTCTTTCTCTCATCCACTGTGCCTTCTCCATACCCCCCTCCACTCGCTTTGTCTGCCTCTCAAAGGGGGACTGTTTCACCTCTCTTCCATGGACTTTCACTGACCTGTTTTTCTTTCCCTTTTTATTACTCCACTCATTGCCCTTTTGTGGCATCCCCCCCTCAGCTCTATATGAGTAACATTTGCACTGCTCTGTCAGTCTAGCTGCAGAAGTCATTCCTCTCTGAAACCCCGGGAGTACGAGTCATTAAGACTCGAGTGGAAAATCAGACAAAGAATTATATATTTGTGTTGCAAACTGACACGATTTAACGAGCAGCTAATTAAAATAAATCAATAGCACTGCGGCATGCTCGCTCTCTGTCTGTCTCTCTTTTCCCGCTCTGATTTTCTGTCAGAGAACGCTGCAGTGTGGAGTGAAATGGTATTCTAGTGATGCTTTTACCCCTAAAAATCAGGCCTCAACTACTGCATTATGATGCGTAAGTGAGAACTCACTGGCACATCATGAAAGAGTAAATATCTTACAGTCCAATACAATTTGAATGATAGAAACATACAGTAATAATCCCCGAAGTAAGTCTCTAAACTACAAGAGCAAGACAAACAACAAAGGAAACAAACATAGACATCTCCCCCTCTATTTACCCTCCCATCTAACACCTTCTCCCCTCTTCCCCCTGTCCAGTAAGGGCATGTCACCCCTGGGCCTTGCAGTCCAGCAGCCTGACCCCTACATGGCGGGCTGCGCGGCCCCAGCTGCTGACTGTCCGTCAAACACCTCCAGAGCAGCGTTGGGCCAGGAAGACCACGCTTGTTGCCCCTTTGATCCGGCAAGCAGCAGCTGCTGCTCCACACAGCAGCACTTTGTTCCTCTGTCTCCTCACCACACTCTGTCCTACGGCACAAAAACACTGAATCCAGTGCAGAAGTGGAGGGAGAGAAAGGAGAGGAGGAAAAAAAAATTGTGGGGGTTACAGAGGGGAGGGGTGGGGGGAGGGTTGGTGGGATTAAAAAAAAAAAAAAAACTTGCCCGTTTTTTCCTCACTACAACATCAACAAGCTCTGACAACGGCAGCGGGGGTTTTTCTTGGCCCCGACACAGCTCTCAGGCATCTCCTTCTTGACGCTTCACCCTCCCTTCTCTTTTAAGAGATATGATAGTTATTGTTCAAATCAGCCAGGGTGAATGGAATGGACCGAGGCCAAGCCTGCCCCAGGCGTCAACACACCTGTATGAAAGAGTCCTTATTGTAGCAACCCAGCGTGGCTAACCTGCCCTAGCTCTACCAGTTTTCTGATGTTAGCAGGGAGGGTGGAAAACATCTTTTCTTCGTCTCTGTCCCGGACTGTCCGCTAATATTTCCCATCATTAACCTCCCTTTCCTCAGAGGCAGGCACCTCTGCCCATAATTTAAAAAAAAAAACATATTTATAAATATCAGTACCAGATTAATGAGAGAAGTTAATGCGCCTGTCCTTTTTTTGCGAGGCCCCTCTCCTCATACTCTTGAGCTCCCTCCCTGAAGACAACACCTTATTAACGTGAATAGGTGTGAAAAAGGTATTGCGTGAGTGCCCAGGAGCTGAGGGACCAACAGCTGTGTTTTCCGATGTTTGAAGAGCATGAGAAAACATCCAACATATGTCAATATTAGCCCCTCCCGTCAAAGGTTCCAGCACATAGCGCATGACAGGGGTCGTCAGCGCTGGAAGGTAACGCTCATTCCTCATAAGCCTGCGTCTCACCTTTTGGGTGGGTGAGGGCTTCCTGCTTTCATGCAGGGCCAGTAAGAAATAGAACAGAGACATGCTGGCAGGCTGGCACACACACACACACACACACACACACACA
>JAOXYL010000113.1:9070515-9083191 GCA_028564955.1 Terapon puta
GCTCTCTCTGGCTCTCTCCTGCTCTCTCTCTCTCTCTCTCTGTCTGCCATGGAAATGACCAACTCGCTGCCTGTGAGATGAGGGAATAATGAGGGGACGATTTCCTTCCTTTTTTTTTAGATGCTGTTTCTCTCAGTCATCTGTCATCGGCGTCATCTTTCAGACCCATGTAATAATCCTGAGTGTTACGTGTGCGCGTGTGTGTGTGTGTGTATTGCCGCAGTGGTAAGAAACTGCAGGATAGTTGGTGTGTGTGTGTTTATGGCAGTGAGCGAGGGCACATCGTGCTGGGTCTGAAGCTGAGACATGAAAGGATTCAGTCAGGCCCCATTTAGCCCAGACTGATAGCAGGACACCAGGAGCTGCTGAGGCAGGCAAATATACCGCTAGATACTGTAAACTGTAAACGTTTCTCCAACGAACAGACACCTGAGTCTGCCGTTTCACCTACTTCATTATCCCACAATGCCATGTGTGACACGGCCCTCACCTCTTCCCGCAATCTTAAACAAATGCAATTACATTTCAGACCACTCCCCTATTCTGTTAGCATGACGCCAGTCGTCTCAAATGTAAGCAGTGCAAACACACCTAATGGTCAACTAATGGTGTCCTGACACACTCACATATACACACATAACATCTCTGTACATACTGAGAGATCACAGTGTCCCATTAGTAATAATGTGCAATCTTGAATAACATGCACATACACAAACAAGGGACACTATTAACTGGATAATCAAGTCCTCCTCCTCATCTGCTCAACACCAGTGCAGCGAGATTGTGGACTTTAACCTTTTCCGTTGTTCCTTATTAACATCAGGCAGCTAATGGGGTGTGGGCTGCAAACAGGTGAGGCTGCCAGCTAATGATATAGACCAGATATAGATCCAGGTGGAGTGTCTCCTGTGGTCCCGCGACAAAAGGTTTCAGACCAGCTGAAAGTTGTCCACCGTGGGTTTTGTTTTCTGTGTGTACAGGTGAGCCGCAGGTAAACACGAGGGGAGGTTGGAGGGTATGGTGCGGCAAGGTTTGATGGGGTAAGTGGGGCGAGAGCGAGATGCACTGTCTATTGACTATCACACAGAGCACCCTTGTGCCCTCGCTGGGCCGCGATTGTGCCGGCGGACAAAGCCCTGATTCAGCACATCCTTTCCCCGAGGGAGAGCTCTAGAAACCGAAGACGCCAGCCGTCCCCTCCCTTTTTGCCCCCACTCATCCTCTGCCTCTGTCTCTCCCTCCCTCTGTCTCTATCTGCCTCTCCCTCTCTTTGGCCAGTAACGTGGCAGCGGCCATGCATCAAAGGGAACTACAGAACAATGCAAGGGGTCAGCCAGGAATTTGAAGAGCTTTTTTTTTTTTAAAAAAAAACAGGAATTTCATATGGCAGAGATCTGTCATATCCTGGGTGGACCAGCTCAGGAGCCAGTGGAACCAGGGACCAAAGACCAAAACTGAGCGATGTGTAACTGGAACCTGCTGTCCAACCTGGTTAAGCACTATGAGGGGGAGGAAAACTAGCATCCTCTTGTTTTCTCATCTTTCCCCTTTGCTGTAAAATAGCCAATAACGTGACAGCGTCTGCCAGACCAGTTGACAACACCCAGAATGTACCAGAGATAGACCAGCACAGTCTGAGCCTCTCTAATGACTTTATTTGTGAAAATGGATTCCTGGTGTGTTTTTTGCTAGCACGGCTGGTGTAATATTAATACACAGCTCCATGGCAGTGTATTTGTATGTGCATGTATGTGTGCGCAGCGACAAGGTTCATGAGGATGTTACCCAGCACGAGATTCTTTCAGACCTCTTTATAAATGGATCTGAGGCATTTCAGCGCCAGGCTTGGATTTCATGGCCTCAGAGAAGGCAGGGACTCTTCCTATATCTATCTCTGTCTCCGTGTATTTTCTCTCTCTCTCTGTCTCTCTCTCTCTCTTGCTCCCTCTCCTCGCAGGTTTGCAGACTATTTCTGCATTAATCACCATGACACAGGCAAGGCAACTCAATTTTCTGCTCCTGTAGGTAAGGTGCGTCGCGTCCCGAAACGGTGGCACGAGGCATGAAACAGGCAAGCGGGGGCTAATCTTTGGTTACTGGTGTAATTGAAATGCTATCCACACTGTAGGGTGCATTAAAGTCTGATAACAGCGGTTCCTGTGGCCAATTTAAGTAGCTTGACTTCCTTTGGCTGGAAGGGAATAAAGAAAAGGGTGAGAGAGAGAGAGAGGGAGACAGAGGGAGAGAGAGTATGTCAGGACAGGGGCGGGTGGAGGTGCAGGGGGGGGCGGCGGCGAGGGAGGGGGCTGATAGATAAGGCCAACAAACCAGGCTAATTCTCCAGGCATGTTTCTCATTGTGATCCAGGAAAAATGAGAAAAAAATGTATCACAGAACCAAAAAATCAATTGACCCTCGGGTGGCTTGTCAGGCTGCGAGTCTGATAAACCTAAAAGCTTCGTTAATGTCGGCCTGCCTGTACCCAACAGATAGAGCACTTTGTAAATGAACCCGCTTTGATAAATATATTAAGGAAAGCTGTGAATAAAAGGCACAGACTTGTCATTTGTAAATAGAACCCCCGCTACATGGAATTAGAATGATAAAATGGGGTTCCATATAATTAAGTTTGTGTAAGACCTGAAATCCGTGCAAATACCTTGCCGGAAATTTGAAAGGAAGCTGTCAGTTCAATTAATCTGAACATCACCCTGAGAATGTACTGAACAAAATTAAGCTGCAGATAAAACCTGGGCTAGTATTTTGATAAGTAATTCCTGTATCATTTCTTTGCTTCTGTGATCATTTTATTTAATCCACCACCCCCAGTTATGTGCTAAGCCATCTACAAAGGCCCTGCTGGCCAGGCCACCAAAACCTTAATCCACCATATAGCTCGTGTAAAATGGGGAGGGGGTGGAAGGCAGTTTTGCCTTTTGTGGGGGCACCAGTGGCGGTGCTAGGTATGGTTTTGGATGAAGGGGTGGGGTGGGTGTGGGGGCTGTAGGGGTAGCTTATGATATCAGCCTTTCTCCCTTAAATATATCCCACTGAATACATGTGCATCAAACCACAAAGGCCGCAGACTTAGCCGCAGAACACTTTGCCGATAACACCGGAACATCCTGGTAGCTTACATATAATAATGTTACAAAGGTTGTCAGTGTGCATGTCTGCGTGTGCACCCCGGTACATGTCTATGTGCGACGGGGAGGGCTGTACATAAACGGTTTTCACACTTGGCAGGGAGAGGGAGGCGAAAGGCTTTTGAGAATGAAAGGCAGAGCGATGCTGGTGGTGGAGATAGGGCGAGCGGAAATCTTGACTCACCAGTTGTTTACTTGTAAGATGGTGAGGCCTGTGTCTTGGGCTAGCTGCTTCTTCTGCTCTTCAGAAGGGTATGGGTGCTGCAGGAGCAAACAGAGAGAGAAACACACACACATGAGCCTCTTTGACGTACAGATTAACATAAATATTCACGCATGTAAGCACTCATAAAGAGAGGCGTTGGAAGGGAACGCATGCTCCGAGTCATGTTCCTGGCTGCTGCCTATTACTGTATGTATTCAATATGTTCCCGTGTTTGTTGTATTGTGTAACCCAAGACTGCACCTTCTCGTGACCTCCACCCAACCCTGCCCCTCCCTTGGACGGTATAGACATTCAGGGCATACAACACGTGTCCACCCACACATCAACACACACACACAGAGTTCAGCGTTAAACCTGTCAGAGCTGGCCGAACAAGTTTGTCAAAACTGTCAACTGTGATAACCCCCTTCCCGATCCCCACCCCGCCCACACACAAACAACATATAGTGTGCGCCGGCAAACATATATGCCGTGTACGGGAAGGAAACACACTTTCGAGCGCACGTGCGCACGCACACTGACAAACAAGACTTTCGAGCAGACCTAACGCAGATACTGTGGTGTCTGAGAATCCTTTTATAATACCAAGCAACAGAATGAGTGGGTGCAGATTTGCAGCGAATACATTTATCTTTCCCTGAATGTCTGACATGTATCCTGGTTGTGGCTCTTTCATAGAGAGCGGCTGAATACAGACTAATGCTAAAAGAACAGAATGCCGTGAAATCTCCTCCACAGCTGCGCCAAGATTTTTACCTGAAAATGTAATTCGGCGACCAGGGCTGCAATGATACTATTTGTGTCAGGTCCAATCTAGAGAACATGGGCTGATATAAATGGCAGACCTTGGGCTGCCTTGCTCCCCCTGGGCCTGCTATGAAGCATGACAAAACAACAGTGATCGCTGGTGACAGATGTCTTTAAGGGCCAGATTAGGAGTCGGGGCGCACGCAAACGAAACAAATGAGACACTATGTGTTTCATTCAGCCACTGTCGACAGGGAGCATGCGTGCGCACAGGGCTACACATTCACACGCACACAAGCATGTGCAAACAGAAATGCACACAGACACAAACAAATATTCATAGACATGACACCTGCAAATCACAACACACAAAAATTCCTTTTCAAAAGTGACACTTAAATCCTCCTCTATTTTCGGGTGGTTTCAAGCCCCATTAACACGCATTCTTCCCCTTCAAGGAAAACACCTTTAGCCTCACGACTTAACCCCCCTTTTTATTCAGCTCCCTTCCTCCTCCACACTCACCGAGGAAGCAAATTTCATAAAGCGTGTAATGTCTGCCTGGCTTGTGTTAATTGAATTCAGTTTTAACATGAAACGATAACAGTTGCTCAAGAACTATTTTCTCATTTGCTGCTGAAATAATTGATGTAAGTGAGGTTTCATATCAGCGGAGAGGAGGATTTCTCCTTTCAGGTGGTACTGCCTGTCTAAATGTAGTCTGTTTTAATTAAAGGAGAAATGAAAAAATGGTTTGAGGAATGTGCTCAATTAATAACAAACAAGGCTGACATTGGACAAATAATGAGTCCCGGCTGCAGAGAGGGATTAATCTGATTTGTACTTGTGTACGTAGTTCCTTTTAATATGCTAAAATCATTAACAAAGGAAAGATGATAATGCTTGCATAGGAATATATTTTTTGATTGCCAGGTGCTGACATTTCCTTGGCAAGAAAAGGCAGAGCAATTTCTTTTGGTTACTGTGCATGTGTATGTGCATGCACATACGTATGTGTGTGTAAATGTTCTCAAGAGAATGCACAATGTGCACAATGTCCAAACAGCAGATAAACACATCTACATCCCCTTGTGCGCGTGTGTTAATATGTGTGTGTGTGTGTCTGATTTGGACAACAACATGTAATACGAATACAGTGCCTCTTTCCCTTCCCCTTACACTCTTGGGCTTCCTTGGTGTTTTCAAATTAGCTGTGACCTCGGTCACGATCAAAACACGCACACAAATGTAACAGAACACACACACCCTTCCGCTCCTTTTAATGTACACACAGGCACAGACACACACACACACACACACACACACACACACACAAATTGAGACATAGCTTAAGACGATGCGGTATGGAGGTGTGGGGAGAGGAGCAGTCTAATTGGAAATGGGAGTGGGTCATCTACATTGTATTAAGGCTTCCTCAGCCTCTCAGGCCCAGACCCGGTCATCAATCGCCTACTGTCAGCCAGAGCGCGCTTTAGCTCGGTGATAAATACGCCGGCCAGCGGCATAGCTCGTCCAGAAGCCACCACGTAATGAATGGTTTGAACAAACAAGAAAGATGTCTCATCAAGGAGAGTGGGGACGTTAAAGCCCCCCTCGCACACAAAAACCCCTGAGTAAGGAGATTTAGCCTGACCACATTTGGTAGACACGACACTAAAAAAAAAAAAAAAATCCTATTTCGCTCAGCTCATACCCCACTCCTTGCCTCCCTGTGTCAGACTAGATCGCCTGCCTGCAACCTCAAGATGTGCATTCACTTGCACATATGCACACACACAGAGAAGCAAACACACAGTATGCCTGTATACAACATTTCCTCATGCTCTCTTCATCTATCCTCAGCTCAATGTCGTCTCTTTCTTTCTGGCCCCCCCCTTTCCTGACACACACGCGCATTTTATGGCTGCGACTACAGGCCACCCACACTTTACGTTGTGGCAGCTTTCCTTAAAGCATGGCGCTCTGAAATCTCGGCTACAGAAAATGCATTGCGGTGGCAATTGTGACACACACACACATGAGAAGAAAGCCGGCATGGTGGGCAGAGTGGTTACAAGGCTGCAGCAGCCGTGAAATTGGAGAACAGCTATTGAGACCTCTGAGTAACCTCTTAATGTTGATCGCCTCAGTTAAAAAAAAATATGTCAGTAAATCACCCAATGAGCACAAAATTTTAAAAAAAATCTGATATGAAATGAGTAAATGTGAGATGCATTGGGGAATAAATATTAAACAAAACTCATACAGTCAGACTGCTAAATCTGTTCTAATGTGCTGCATCCTGGAGATGTCCTTCTCTACCCTCAGGAGACAGTATGGCATGGTTATTTAATGGATGAAACACAAACACAGAGCAAGATCAAAGATGGTATTGATAATCTCCCCACTAGCTTTGGATCCGCTCAATACGTTCAGTTACAAACACCAAGGCCAATATCCTTAAAAGAGGATTGACCGCAAAATGTAAAACAGCCAGTCTATAAATAAGCCAGAAATGAGCAGCTCCAATTTGTTGTCAGGGCAGCACCGGTCCCCGATCGAAACAGCTCTGTTAATTATGCTAAAGCCTGTTAATGGGCACACGCGTGCACTATCCTGATGCGCACATGTTGTCCAATTCCTACACTCTGACCTGAAAAAAAAAAAAAAAAAAAAAAAAAAAAAGCCAAGCATCAACACAAACACAAACACAGGCGCACACGCAGGTGGATCACATTCTGCCAGTCATTGAGAATCGAGCCGTGTGTGTGTTTGTGTGTGTGTGTGTGACCGACTGCTGGCTAAATTACAGGGTGTGATGTGCTCTGTGCTCTCTGATACTGCTGGATGTAATGGCCCCTGTGGTTGCTGAACATTACAAGCTGAGGTAGCTCCATCATCCGCTGTGTACGGCCCTTAAACCCCCCCTGAGCCCAGCTTGGCATTTTCACCGTATACAATAACCACATCTACTGGTGGACTCTCACTCTCACTTCACGCCGCACCGTGCGCCCCACACCTACTCCTATCTGCTCCTTCGACATGCAGCTTTGCTATATATCAGATTCATACTCTCCTGACACCTATTTGCTGCCGTCGTCAAATCCCACCGCCCGATCATTATCCCTGGCCGTTCCGTTCAACCCCCACCTCTTTTCCCTCTCTGCCCCTTCCCCTCCACCTCTCGCCGAACCTGCAGCCCCTTCGCCCGAGAAAGCTGGTGGACCCCCTCCCCATTGATGAATGACATCATCAGCATGTGACATGAGTTATGGAGCTAGGTCACAAGGTTGCGCTGGCTTGCAAACCTATTCCATGCTAATGACTCTGAGGAAATCACAGGCCATTGGCTGTTTACTCCTGGTGCCATGACAACACAAAGGATTTGCTGATGATGTTTGGGGTGATTCAGCTCTAGCCATTCTGACACTTGGAGAGTTATTAGCACGTCTGCATTTATATTTTCCATTCTAGAAAAAATTTTTAAGTAGCAGGATTCATAAAAAGCTCAGTTACTAAACAGACATAATTCCATATGGTGACTTTTCCTATGGTAATACTTATGTGTGTTGGGAGCGTCTGATGGGCTTTATTGTGAGTTTGTGACTAGTTTTACAGCAATATTGTATCCCCGTATTTCCTTTCATATATGCCTCCCTCGCATTGATTGGAATCTTATTTGTTTTTAATCAAAGTGACTGGAGGACGATAATAATATTCACTGTCAGAAATAAACGCAATCAAATATAGGAATGACATTTTAATATGGATTCTGCACTGAGTTGGGGTAAGATTGGCACATTTTAAATATCAAGTTGCCGTTGTTAATAATGTTACAATTGGCTTCTTTGACAAATGACAATGAGATTGAATGCATATGGGCATTACGGCGAGATCAAACAGATATGACAATGAATCCAGAGTTTTTGAATCCGTTGTGGGTATTTACTATGCACAGAGCAATATCTGGCTTTTTAGCCAACGTTTTCTGACAGATTTTGTGGTATGAGTTGAAGGATATAGTTAATTACATCTGTCTGTAAACATCAAACAGATTGACAATTGACAAAAAAATAAGAGCTTCATATTTCAATAAAACCAAATGATTTTTTTTAAATGATTTATTTATCTGTATAAACTTGAAATAATTATTTGTGTCACATTCCAATTACGATGAACTCTGTGATTTCAAAGATTAATGTAATTAATTTAATCAATTATAAACTAAAGCAGTTTATTCTCTCATTTAGCTGAGCCCAAATGAATGATTGCTGATAAAGTGAACTTGATGAGTTGAAGTTCTTTTAAACAGTGTGTGTAAACTAAAGTGGCATTAAAAAATATTTCCCTTTTCCAGCCCTATCATCACGGCCATCTCCATTTTTATCTCTGTACTCAACTTTATCTCTGTCTCCATTGTGCTCTCTTTCTCTCCATCTCTCTCTCTCTCCCTCCCTCTCTTTGTGTGTTTTTGGGCGGGTGGAGGTGGGAAGGGAGGGGAGGGTTTTTTTTTTAGTGTTTGTTTTATTCACTAGAAACTACACTGCTTCCTGACAACAGTCTGAAAACAGTCAAGAATGCCACATGACTCAATGATTCAACACTGCTGCTCCCTCTTGCTCTCTCTCCCTCTCCCTCTCTCTCTTGCTCTTGATTGCACACACACACACATGCACGCACGCACACACAGTTACGGCCAACTTATAAACAGAGCTCACATGATGCCAACCTACAAACCGCACGCACTGCATGCCAACCTCTGATAACAGCAAATGAAAGTACATCCATATCTACACCTCACACAATCTGCATTCAGAACATACCACTACACTTCTGTCTCTCTCACTCCAGACTCCAGAGCTTCCACAATAAGTGTAAGGGCTCTCAGCGGACTGCCCTCTGACAGTAAAACGGTGATGATTGCAAATACAAGGCGGACTGGCGAGGCCCGCGGCATCTATTATAGAGCAAAAGGGCCCCCAGTCTGTCTGTCTGCCTCTCTGACTGGCTGGCTGGCTGGCTGGTTGGTTGGCAGTGCATCAGTACTACTACTGCTGTTGCTGCCATGGCCCGCCACAACAATCGCTGGCTGTGCTCCTGAAGCCAGCTCCTGGACCCCAGCCAGCAGCCTGTTTGCTCTACACCATTAATTTATGTTCACTGGAGATGGTGCAAGGTTGTAGAGAAGCTCTACGGCATAACTGCCCTGCTCGCCTGCCAAGCTACAGTAACAGCAAAGCGGGTGAGGGGAGTCGGAAAGGAGCGAGGAATGAATGGAGGGAGAGGGTGAGGAAGGAGCCCTGGAGGATATGCGCGATACAGGCATCCGATTGTACCAAGCTCCATGAGGCTAAATAGCAATCACTCCCACACAATCCCAATGCACCTCCAGACTTAACGGATCGACCAAAGAAGAGAGAGAGAGATTTTTCCAAATGTTATCATGCATAATGATAATAAGGTATCACTTTTATCCAATAAAGAAAGCAAAACTGGAAAAAAAAAACGTTATTCATTATCTATGCAGAAATCCGCAAAAGAGGATCAGCCGAACTCAACCCATGGATCTATTGGAGTTTGCCAACAGTTATGTACACAAACTGTGTGTGTGCTGCGTTGCGGACGTGGTCTCATTTGTGGCCTGCAGCCATAGAGATGTGCCTATTTAATCGTCAGATCGAGTTCATGGCTTCTTTTTCCACCACACGGCTGCCCCTCCGCTTTCAAGAGGAGGAATACGATCCCTCCATCCTTACAGCGGGGGCCAGGTCTCCTCTTAGTCTCTCCCTCTCTCTCTCATTTCCGTCGATCTCTCCTTCTCCCACCGTACTCCACAGGCCCCAGCAGCTATCCCTTTCTTGCTACGCGCTAACCCGTCTGGCCTCGTCTCGTATCCTCCTCACTCCACCTCTTCTCTTCTCCTCTCCTCTCATCTCATCTCGTCCCCCTCTTTCAAAGTTTCCGCTCAAGCTTTAAGCCAGGTCCTAGAGGGCAGGAATTTGGCCTGGTTTTTCAGACCAGTCTGTTGGCTTTGTTGTGGTAACTGCCTGCTCAGGGGCACCCAGCTCTGTTCTGCTCCGCTCTCCAGCTCGCCTGATGTCAACACACAGCCACGCTCACTGCTCGCTCTCAAGAAATCTTTAAAACATCTTGTTGCAATGACTACTGCTGAGCCAATGGATCGTCCTCCTGCAGGAAGAGTTTTGCTCCTGTTAAAGTTTCAATTTTCAATTTCGAGTCAAGCGGATTTCTTATGATTCTCTAAAAAAAAAAAAAAAAAAAAAAAAAAGATCTCCTTTTATCCTCGCTTATCGTGTCGCTTGTTGGGAGCGTGAGGTAATAGGTCTCTTGCCTTTGCGAGGGACTTTTAGGGCCTATAAGCGGATCATTAGAGGCCTGGTGGGCCTGTCAAAGCAGAGGACCCACCCACTTTGCCGGCGTCGGACAACCTCATATCCACACCACTTGTCACTGTTGCCAGTCATAAAGTCATTTGGGAGCACACGCTATAGCTAAAGCGTAGTGAGCGAACTAAGCCTCTGAATAAACAGCAGCACTGGTTTAATGACGTTTGTACACATTGTAAAAAAGCAATGATTTTCTACACTGACTAACTGAGAGGCTTGTCCTAAGAAAACCTCTGGAACAAAAAAAGGTTACTACTAAATAACTTTACCTTCCAAGATTGTGTATATCTTTTATTATTCCCATAATTCCCAGCAGTGGAAAATAATCTGAAATTCAGATTCACTGGGCTTTAAAAAAAAAAAAAAAACATACCGATCTCCTGACAAATGTGGCTTTATTTTTCCTTAGGCTTTGATATCTACTTGAACAATTACAAATGTTGTCCAGGTCTAAGTTATTGAACACTATTCGGGAACACTGGATCTTAAAGGCCAAATAAATGCTGTGAAAGCACAGGGGGACAAAACAGTCAAGCTCTTACAACCTCGAGCCTGTTGATAAAGTCTGTTGGGTAAAGGACTTAAAATTAACATACAGGGTCTCTTTAAGTTTATCCTCTTCCTCCATTGTGTTCTTTAGACTTTGTTTAACTTCCCAAGTCAAAGTAAAGTGGGGCTGATCTTCAATTGAAACAGAAACAGATTCATTTGCGGAGAGATGGACAGACTGAGGGGGGGTGTGTGTTCACTCTTCAAATAGAAGCTTCTGAGAGTTTCCACTTGACGGTTCTCCCTTTCATTGTGCATTAACTTAATGAGCGTAAGTATTCAAATACACAACCAGGACCTCTCTTTAGCTCTCTCTCGCTCTCTCTTTCTTGTGTATCTCCCTCTGTCTCTTTAAGGCCTCACATTCTCGGAGAGAAAGGCCGGTACATTCTAATAGCGAGCCCCAGGACACAACAACAAGAGCACAACCACTTACAGAGGACAAACAAGAAACCCCCCCGGGGGCCAGCTCGGGAATGTCAAGCCAATTTGGAAGATATCATAGGACATTTGTAATGTCAATTTTTTTGTTTTCAGGTCAAAAATCAAAGGCAAACATGGTGGGTAACATTTGTCCGTTACAGTGCAGGCAGGAACACCCCCCTCCAACCTCCCCCGCCAAAAAAACAGCTGCAGGGGACACTTCCTGTTTGCTAATGATGCTAAATGTGTTCAAGTCAACCATGTCAAATGTTCTCTCCCTCTGAATGGACAGCTGGGGTGGAAAGAAAGATTTTCTCCCCTTCTCCTCCACCGTCTCCCTCTTCCTCTATCCTCCTGCCGGTGAGAGAAGCTCTCGGGCCCGTGACAGACAGACACTTCAGATCATGTCCCTGTCAGTGAGACAGGGGGAGCACGGCCGATGGTAACCATAGGTGCATTCATCTGAGATCACAAGTACTTCCATGGAACAAAGCCAGCCAAGCCCTGATCAGTCACCACCCCGTCCCTACCTGTTGTGTCTGTTCCCTTTTACTGAATACCGTTTTTGCCTTTCAGAAATGCACGTCTTCTGAGCTCTCCTTTCATCTAGGGGTGTATGAGTCAAGGAGATATCTCCTGTCATTGCTCAACACCCAGGGGCGGCTGGCTGCATGGGGCTGTGCGGACTGACAAATGCCCTCAGGATCTTTCACTTTCTTAATGTTCCTCAAAGCAGAGTCGACATGTGACGGGAGTTAAAATGCCTTTGTGAAGTGCCGCCAAAAAAAAAAAGAAAGAGAGAGAGAGAGAGAGAGAGAGAGAGGAAAGGGGAAGAGAAGAGAAGAGAAAAGGAGTGGTAAGGCGAGGATATAGCTTTTAGGCCTGGTTAATAGCAGCCAATCTTTAAGTGCATTCTTCCATCCTCTCCCTCTCGCTCTCCTTGTAGTGCTCTTAGGGCTCAATCCTGCCCGGGGGCCGAGGTGACCTTTGACCTGGCTGGCCTGCCTAGCTACAGCCCTCTCGTTTGTTAGGGGCTTTATCCACTGACAAAGCAGGCAGGAAGTTGGCAGCCACCCAGCAGCCCCATGGGAGGATGACCATCAGCTAGCTCAGCTTACCGCTTATTACAGGATGGTGGGGAGCATGTGTGTTTGTGTGTGTGTGTGTGTGTGTGT
>JAOXYL010000113.1:9083291-9099529 GCA_028564955.1 Terapon puta
TGTCTGTCTGTCTGTGCACCGGTGTGAGTGTGTGTGTCCTTGTGTTTGCACGTGTACTTGCATACACTGGCTTGTGTGCACGCATGCTTGTTTATAAACTCACTTGTGCGTGTGTGCAAGAACTGTGTGCTGCATACTTGTATTTGCATGCACGTGTGGACAAGCGACAAAATCGTAAATGTGGCTGACCTTTTTTTTCTCTCTCTCTCTTTTTTTTTTTTTGCACTGTGCAATTTTTACTATGCTAGCTAATGACACGCAAAGAATAAGCCTGGAAGCTACGAACGTCCCTGTCTCCAAGCTAACCCGATCAGCTACGCATGTTAGCAACAATCAGGCAACCTTCCAGCCACTGGACTCAAGGGACCAGAGCACACTTTGGTCTCTCTCTCTATCCACTCTTTCTCTCCTCCTCCTCTCTGCAGTCTGCTCATCAGAGCGCTCAGAACAGCTCACTAAAACATTATATCATAAGACACTCCAGTTTCATTCTCGCCACTCCATAAAAGTCAGGTAATTCATACTTCATTTATATACCTACCCATTAATAAAGCTGATGAACTTTTACTCCTTAAATCTAATGGGCCATTTTGCCATGACTGCCAGCGCTTGCCGTTTTCTCCGTCTCTCTCTCTCCCTCTCTGTCTGTCTCTCCTCTTCCTCCCACTCTACTTCGGAGGGAGCTAATCCACAGTCACTCAGCCACTGCTCACGTACAGTGTTTTATGGGTGAGGAGAGAAAGAGAAGGATTTAGAGATTTCTGAGGCTTTTGACTGACCTCTGCCACAGACAAGCAGTGACACGTACCGTATGGTGATTTTTTTTTTTTTGTAGCTTTTGGTGGCTCTCTCTCTCCCTCTCTCTCTGCTGCTCTCTACCTCTCTCGATCTGAGTGCAACAGAGGGTCATTGACCTCCGGGCCTAAAGCAAGGCATGATGGCTCCCCAGCTCGGAGGCTGTTGACAAGCGTCTGTGTTCTTTTCAACAACTCGTTGAACCACCCCCCCCCCCCTTACCCCTTCCCTTCTCAGGAATGTAACACAACCGCTCACTGAGGTAACCCAAGCCCCTCCCCTCTCCCATCCTTCATTTACAGAAAGAGAAAGAGACAGAGAGAGAGAGAGAGAGAAAGAGAGTGAAAGCAAGACCAACTGGGGGTGTTAGACAGCTGTCCCCCATCTCTCCATCTAACTCTTGCTCTCTCTGTTTCCCTTCCTCTCCTTTAGATTTGCTTCTAGCCCACTGCCTGTGGAATAATTAATGATGCAATTGAGCCGAGGAGAGGACTCTGACCAGCAGGGGCCGTTCCTGAATGCCTGGGCAGCCGTTTTATGGAAGGCCGGGAAATAGAAGCATAGAAAGACGCAGGGAGACAGATAGGCAGAGGAAGAGAAGGACATAAAACAGTCAGACAGTGAGAAAAAGAGATTGTTAATAGTCTGTTCCCCAACAAGCCTTAACTCAGTCTTCCTCTCTGTTTTCGTCCCCGCAAGTCTAATCCTCCTTCCCCACCCCCCTCTCCTCTCCTCCACCCCGATGGCGGGATTGGGGGGCCTGACCTGTCTGGTGATTGATGGTAATGTCTCAGGAAGTCATTTTCCCCGACAGCACCCCGCCGCCTTTCACCAGGCCTGGTGCAGAGGTGAGCCCATCACATGGATGCTTTTAACTCTTTGCTCACTCTCCGCCCAGGTCTCTCTGACCCGTCAGTCTCACGTGCCACCTCCTTCCTCCACACTACACCCTGTGCCAGTCCTCACCACAGAACCCCTCTGATTCTGTCACCGTGGCACCGGAGGGAAACTGGTGACGCCAAAGAAAAAAAAGGATTTCAAGAAGTTTGCAGAACAGTGAAAACAAGGGCATCCTGACTTTTAAAAAAAAAACGCAGGCCATCTTGAAGTGGATCTGCCAAGTGGCCCCTAATTCAGGTTGCTGGGGATGGATCCCCAAGACTCCATTACTGTCAGCGCTTACCACCTCCATTATGGCAATTAGGACGTGGTTCTAACACTAGGAATGCTTTGCTATGCTCCGGAATTGCTAACATCTGCCGTGTCTCCGCTCCATGTGTCAGAGTAGAGTTGTCTTTCCTTAAACACACATCTTTTTACAGTCACACTCTCTACTCTCTCTTTTTTCCTCCTGTTTCTTCAACACTGCTCTCCACATTTATTTTCTTAATTCGACTCAAACTGTGCCTTAAAGAGATCCTTCTCTGTTTGAGTCCAAATAACCTAAAATGATCCGTGAAAAGCCTCGCGGTTCCCGTTTTCAATAGGCTTCATTAGTTTTTAATATCTAGCCAAGGAAAGGAGGGGAAAATGGCATGGAGATAATCAATGGAAAGGGGCTGGTAGCCTATTAATCTCCCCGAAAGGATTGTGGGTTAATTCACGCTCTTGCATAGGCAAACATGGCTGTGTGGTGAACACATCTGTCTGCCTGGATGGGCTACTTAATGAAACAGCCAGCGTTTGGCTGCTGAGATGGATGTCGTTCGGCCCGTGAAAAATGAGTTCTCTCTCCCACTACGCTGAGCCACACATGATAGGGCTCCATTCAATCCACTGGAGACCTGACTGTGTCCCCCTGTGAGAGCGGCTTAAACAATGAGGGTGCCGGGCAGGACAGGCAACGCATGGCCACTAGAGCAAGTCTTCATGGAGATCATATCGGGGAATCCTAATGTGAACAAGAGTCTGACTGATCTGGGAATGAGAGAAGACAGAGAAAGACTAGAAGAGGAGTAGTACAGTAGACTGATAAAGACGAACAAGGGAGGAGAGAGATGAAGGCTGAGCCACCTGGGATAGATAAGCGGGCTCAACGTGTTTGAGTGACAGTGTTTGTGTGTGAAAACTTCTGTGTGCGTGTGTATATGTGCAAGCATTCTTGCTTATCTGCCAGGACATGTGTGCATGTTTCTGCATGTGCACATGTGCGTATGCTCTGACAGTGTCAGAGTTGACCCCTGGTCAGGGAGTCCTGTAACTGGAGCTCACCTCCGGTTCTGCGAGCTCTCCTCTCAGTGTGCTAAACAGCCACCTGAAGACAGGATTAGCCATTGTGACCCGGCCCCAGAGGTAACCGAGATACACCTCCGGGGACAGACGTGAAACACACACTGTCACGTGTTGCAGGGACACAGCCAGGTGGGAGGAGACAGACACAGAGGGAGATAGAGGTTTTAAAAAAAAAAAAAAAAACCTGTGTAAAATAAAGACAGTACGGGACAGGTGGCGGCAGGGATTGTGAAGCAAACAGGACACCTATAAGAGGATGAATGCAAGTCGGACACAGTATAATGTCGAGCAAGCTGAGGTGAAGGTGTCAGTGGTGTTTGCTGTTGTCTAGTGAAAACAAAGCATCAGAGCGTAAGAGGATTGGGCGACCTAACCCAGCGCCTTGGGGGAGCTGAGATTTGTGCCTGTATGGAAATTGATGCCTGTCAGCTTGTCTATGACTCAACTCTGACAGTATGCATGTATGTGTGCCTCTGTGCGCACATACAAGTGTGCGTGCTGTGCTGTGACAAATGAGCTGTGCTTAATTTGCGACTGATTATGCGGGCTGCTGGTGCCCTAAACCCCTTTGAACTTGTAATTGCCCCTGGTTTCAGTAATGAACATTAAGGAGGATTCCGAAATGTGTGGCTAATTACACATTTGCCCCCTTTTTTAATTTCTTCATCTTCATGCTGGATGAAAAAAAGGAGAAGGAGGAGCAGGAGCAGCAGTGGGAGGATGAGAGCCAAGGAGGAGGTTCTGGGTTTGGGAGGCATGCACTGCTGTTGTCGCCCTCTTTATCTAAATAATTGTACAAGCTGGTTTATGGGCTTTAGAGAGGTGCTTTGTGTGTCAGTAGCTGCAGCCCTGGGGATACGGGGGACTAGCTTTACCCCATGATCAATATTCAGACAGATTCACATCTGGAGCCAAGGCCTGCTCTGCCTGGATTTGGATTTTTATATATTTATTTTTTTCTATGTATTTGATTTTTTTCCCCTTTGGTTCTCTTCTTCCTCTATCCATCTGCTTCTTCTTATCAGCGCTACAGCTATTTTTTGATACAGGGGCTGCTATCTATCACACATGCTCATTTGTATAGCCTCGTGTGATCTTGGGAGGATGTGGCCGCTCTGCTCAGTGTGGAGAACAGACACTCACAACACATGGCTCAATATGTATGCTAGGCAGAACCGCTTGCGCAATGGAGCATTCTGGGTAAATGGCTGAGGTGCGGGGAGGGTCCACTGAGGCTAGAGGAGGGGGAAGCGTTGGGGAAAGGAGCAACAAATTGACCTGCTCAGCCTCAGTCTTTGATGTGGACTGGGTTATTCCCTTAAAAAAAAAACAAAAAGAGAAAAAAAAAGTCCATATGTTCAGAGAGGGAAAGAAAGAGGATATCAATATGGGGAAAAATGAAAAAGGTGAGGAAGTTGGGGGAAGAGGTGAGAACAAGAGACATGGCTCCCTGTTATAAGGACCCCACTGTGCAGGAATCCCACTGCCTGCCCCTGGACCGAGCGCAGGGCAAAACAAAAGCACGCATTTGAGAGGAGTAGGAAGGGAGGGGAGAAAAATCACACAAAATGGCAGGAGTGGGATTTGGTGCAGCCAGGGTCCCATGACAAACCAAACAGTGAAACATGGGGTCTGTTTTTGATTTCTACGCGGTGCCTCCATCCCTCAACCTTTTCGCTTTCCTCGCCTACCCTCCCTTCCTGAGCCTGGTTTGCTGTTTCCACACTTGTGCCGCTCCTTTTTTCCCTTTGCGTTTTCTTCTCTTGGTGTGAGATGAATATCAAAGCACTGCTAGGGCAGCTTGGAGGCCCGCAGCAGAATCTCATTGGCCTCCATGGTCCCCAGCATGCAGCAGCCACCGTCCTAGCAGCTCTCGCCACAACCCCGCAATCAACCGTGGGGGGGGGGGGGGGGGGGGGGGGAGGCGAGCCTGCAGGGCGGTACCCCTGGAAGGGTAAGGGGTAATTTAAGGAAACTAGCTCTAAGATGTGAAACCAAAATCCTCTTATACATTTTGTTATGAGTAAGATAACCCCAAAAGTGCAGAAAAGGAAAAAAGGAACGGAATCAGCTACCACCATCTTAATAACCCTGGTTTTCCACCAGGGGCATATATGCTATCACAGACTAGCTTGCGGGGTCCCTTGTTACAGATGACGTCACTCAGCTCCTTTTTTTTTTTTTTTACAGACTCAGCTCAGTCAGGTCCCTGCCAACGAATCAGTGTTATGACTACAGTGGCGGTGGATTGCTCGGCTGTGCTGAAGGCAGGGAAACGTTCCCGGGCTGCGGCCTATTCTCAGTGGAGTGTGGGGCCTTGAAAGAAGTCTCCTCCGCTTTGTGCATGTGTGTTTTTGGAAGCGGCTCTTACTGTTCGGAGCTGCGAGTTTATAAATCGGACTGCCCTCCACAGGCCTCGTCCTGTTTGTATTCTGCGGCGGTCACGGCATGTGCAGTCACCTCTGCGGGGGCCGGTCAAACTCATGCTGTGCTGCCGGTCCTCCACGTGGACAGCCCCCGTTGTAAAACCTCATTCGAGATGCACGCTGCGTCACATTTCGTGGGGAACGCTCTCCTTTGTTTTTTTCTCTTGCTGTTGTCTTACTGGAGGATATGTTGCGGTCTGCTTTTTTTTCTTTTTTTCTCTTTGGCAAACACTGTGGAGTTTCACACAGCTTAATCACCTCCATGCTGTGGGAACGTGTCGTAAACAGTCCCTTAGCGAAAGCACTCATTTCTGCTACTTCATTAAACAACCTGCATTAAGATGCAAACAGCAGGAATGAAAATTAACAGGGAGGGAGGGAAAAGGGAGGAAACATGAGGTAGAGGGAGGAGAAGTGTTGGGATTATGCGGGAGTCCCTTCCTTTCCACGCGCACAATAACATGATGCTCATCTTGAGGATCAGCAAGCCTTTGGGAATGAAAAGTAAAAAACATGTCTGCTCTTTTCACAAGCACACACACACTACACAGTGTGTGCAAGGTTAATGTGCTATGCTTTATATGTCAGTGGATTCCATGTGGGGTTAGTTGGCTTTGAAGTGGAACTATGACAGATCAGGATTAGGGGGCAAAGTGTAAAGGTCTGATGTCGGAGCATGAAACGAATTAGGGCTTATTACATTCTAATACAGCACTAAACCTCTGGAATGGCTACCAACTATGTCAAAGCACACTGTAAACAGAAGTGTGACACACTAACACAGGGAAATTACCGCAAAGCTGCTCTGCAGCAAGACGGCAAAGTTGCTGCGGCCTGTCATATAATTATACAGCCTGTGAAAATGGGAAGTCACCGGATCCCCCTTCTAAACTTTCATTGTTTTCGGCTCTCTCCTTCGACGAAAAAGCATCTTGTTGACACGTAGAGGTAATTTGTTAATGAGCTCTGACGAGGCAGGTGAGATTCTTGTATTGAATAAATAGTCCTCTCACTGTAGAGTCGGGCTGTCTGCGTTTGAGTGTCCTCCCGTGAGGTCTGTCCATGCCGCCGTAGCCCCTCTGTGGTGGCCCGGCTGGGGAGGAACAGATGGCAGACTGAGGTGGCTTGTGTCTCTGTTTTCCAGGGTCGCTGAGCAGCCAACATTAGAACACAGCGACTAGACAATAGCTACCCAAACCTCAACACCCCGCCACCCCCCCAACCCCTCCAAAGATCTCCTCCACAGTCATTATCAGCGACTTTCAATGGCTCCCGTGCTAAACATCCCCAAACTACCCTGTCATATTGTCACTAACATCTGTTTTGTAAACACACACAAAGCAACGCGTATTGTCACAGAAGTAATGTGATGACTCTTTTTCCTGCGTCTCCCACTGATCGTCACACATTTGGGCAGTGGCAGTGAACCAAACTGTCGCCTGGGTTGCTACGGGTGACTGGAGAGCTGACTTTTGGGCTCCGAGGCAAACGAGCACATGACAGATTAGTGTGTGGGCCTCCTCCAGGCCTCCACCTCTGTGACCCCTAGGAGTCCCCTCTTTACCCCCTCCTCACCCTTGCTCTTACCCCTAATCCCACCCCCTCCCTCCTTCTCCTTTGTCTCCGCCCTCTCTTCATCCAAACGCAAAACTCACACAACAAGCTAAGGAGGTGAAAAGCAAACAGATTTGCAATGCACAGCACTGACACAAAGTCTAAAGTTGCTTTTTTTTAAAACAATGTTTCTATCTTCAAAATGTTTTTTTTTCAAACAAATCAACAATCCAATCCCACTGCATGACAAGTAAGTGAACTAAATAACTAAGCATGAATAAAAAAAACAAAAAAAAAAAACTACTTCTTGTGCCATGTGTGCTGGAAAGACAAAGTGGGCACCAGTAAATATGAAATAAACAGCTTTCAGCAGTTTAATGTAAAAGGAGAAAGGGCTTGGGTATTTCAAACTGTTTGCAGATGTGTGTCTCCACCAGTTAAATGCTGCTTGTACTGGAACAACACACAAGGATTAGAAGGACTAGAGGAGCTTAAACAAAACTGGGGATACTGCAGAGCTGACTGTTTAGTCTACTCAAACAACATGCCCTCTCTTTTTGAGGGATGGACTTGTACACTTGTTTATCGTATGGGACAAACATCCGTTGCCAGGGTTTGGCCCTGCCTGCGCCCATGTCTTGTGAATGACCCTAGCTGGCTCTTTTATGTGCGTCTATAAAGGGCGGTCGAGAGAGCAGCGAGGAGGGCTCGACCTGACGATGACACCCTGTTGTCATGGAAACTAATGCTATGTTGGCCTGGGGTTGGGAGTGGGGCGGGTAGGAGAGGGTGGGTGGGGGTGTGTGTGTGGGGGGGGGTGCTACTGTCACTAGTGTCTAATGATGTTTGCAGCACAATGCACTCTTCTCCTTACAAAGTGTGATGTGTCCTTACACTGCTCAACGAGTGCATCTTTGGGGTGCTGTCATTTTATCAAGTCTGTCTAAAAAAATAGCTTATGAGTCGATATTCACACTAGTGTTTCAGTACAAAAAACAGTATATTGTACTAATAACTATTTTTAAATACCATCACTCAAGTTCTGCTACTCACAGTCCAAGGACTTTCCAAATGACCAAGGGATATATCACTTCCCTTTCAAGGAGCCCAGGGGACCAATACACCTGGCTTAGCAGCTTAACAGAATTTCCCCAAACACCCAGGCCAAAGGGTGGCCCAGCACAAAACCTGAGACGCTTGATGCTTGAGAGGGCTACCTACTTACTCGTCTGACTGACCACTCTCCCCCCTCCTCTTGCCCAGACCCTCCCCTCCTCCTAGCCAACGCATACACACACGTGTGCGAACTCTCAGCTGGCACGGTTTGCTCCTGAGGTCCCCTATTTATTTTCATAGGTGTTTGAAGGTTTACACTAGTCAAAAGACAAGGCCAGAGCCCAGAGTGGTATCTTTGGATTTGAGTGCTTCCTGTTTTCACTGCGAGGCCGACCCTTGTCTTTACAGGGGTGAGTAAGGGCTAGCAGGGGGTTTGCAGGGGCTGAGAGGGAAGGAAGGCCAGGGGCGCCGAGGGGCTAATTGTAGAGTTTAGAGTTTGCTTTTGCCAAACAAAAGGGCATCACCTCGTGCAACAATAAGAAAAAGACTCCCATAACGGTCTCTATTTCTCTATTTTCTGTCCGCAACCCTCCCTTTCCAAGTCTCTTCTTCTGCCTTACATTCTTCTCTATCTTCCACATGCTTGTTCATCGTTCCCTCTTCCTCTCCTGGATATCGAAGCCCACTCTTTTGAAATGCAGTAGAACATTTTACCCCTAACAGTGAAGTTTACCTTTCTGATAACATAATCTCCCTGTAGTATTGAAAAGCTTATACCAACAGTCTGGGATTTTCCTTCCCCTAATGTGGCTGGAAGACATCCAGAAACTCATGGGGAGGGGGGTGGGTGGGGGGTTTGAGAGAGAGCGAGAGAGAAAGAGGGAGGGAGAATAGAAGCAGAGAGCGGAGAGACGGTCTGACCCTCTTCTGCCAGCTAACACCAGCTGATCTGTCCAGCCGTTTGCCAATTACATATGGGGCATTTAAGGTTGCCAGCTCACGTGCTCTCTAGTGCGTGTGTGCATATGGACTCAGCAAGAAAGAGGCCGGGGTTATCACAGCTACATTAGAGCCATCATGGAATATTTGCATATTTTGTGAGAATTTTACGGCACCTCAGGTGAACTGCTATGTATAGAAGGACTGGTTGGATGGTAAATATAGGCTGAGAGCTTACTTTCTATCATCTTCTGATTTCTCCCGAGGGACTGTGAGGTCAGAGAAAAAGCAAGCAAGGGCGGGAGGAGGGAGAAGGAGAGGGCAATTTTGTTATACTGAATCCAAAAGCCAACAGTTGTTACTATTGGCCTGTGTTGTTTTTCTGTGTGTGAAGGGGGGTCCCGTCCTTTTGAGCTTTTCAGAAGACGTGACAATGGCTGGATGTTGAGAACATATGTAGAGAGACCCCCGTGGCTCATGGAAGAGGAGCTCCATGCTGGCCCCGCAGTTTGAGAAAATAGGCCGCTCCTTTCACTCCTCACCCCTCAGTTAATGAATGCATGAATGGCAGAATGCCGCTATAGGCCATTCAGGGGCCAAAGTCCCCAAGAATTCATCCTTGCACAAACGCATCCAGCAATAGCAAATACATTTGCTTAACAAATTAAAAGAAAGGAGAATGGCTAATGGGTGTGAGTGTGTGTGTGTGAGAGAGAGAGAGAGTGAGAGAGTTTATGGGTGGGAGAATTGGATGGTGAGAAGAGAAGGGGGATAATTCAATTAGTCCTCTTCCTCAGTAGAGAAATGAAGGCAGGTTAAAAGGGAGGGATTATTATTTGTACAAGACCGGCCAGGGCTTTACACAAAAGAAACAAATAAAGATTGGAGAGAACATCTACAAGCAGGAGATGTGATAAAGGAGGGAGGGACAGAGAGAAAGAGGGCCTTGAAAGCTCTGCTCTGTCTGAATTAACCAGCTCTCTGAAAAATGCGCCTGTGCCCAACATTGGGCTCCACCACCCCTCCTTTCCTTTCCACTCTTTCAATTCAATTTTAAAACAATTCTAAAGAAAATTGTTGGCGACTCCTCCAAAAGCTCTGTATGCGTCATTCTGTCTTTCTCTCTGCATCTTTTGCAGAAGGGAGTGCTGAAGCTGTGCAAGGCTTTTGCCAGGAAAGACACCAAAGACCAAAGGGGGGGGGGTTGTCTAAACTCACATACAGTAAGGTGTGTTCATGTACTTTGTGCATGCACATATGAACAGACATGAACGAGGCATTCTGCTCCACACTCGGAAGACAAAAAAAAGCTGAAAAAGAATTCCTCTCAAATAATGGAGAGAAAAAAAAAGCCTCCCCCCCGCCCTCAGCCTCTGAATGAAACCCGGTTTGCACGGTTTGGTGAGAGGTCTCCAGTCAGGGAGCGATGGAGCTGTGAACAGCTGTGAAGTCATTTTGATAATGATGAGAATAATAAGCATGCAGGCTGGCGTGGTGGAGCCGCTAAGGCCTGCGAGGCTCAGGGCTTTGCTGTTGCAGCTTCACTGCTCCTGAATAGATAAAAGTGATTAAAGCACTCCTGATTATCCCTGACCAATATGTAATGGATTTACAGCCCTTTCAATTAGGCCGTATTTGCTGGCCACACATTACTTGGGCTTTTGGTTAGGTAATCAGGGTACAGGGGCTTTCGGCAGGGAGCGGGCCCTGGTAAAAGGGGGGCGGGAGGGGGTTACAAGGTCCACCTGACCCTCTTAAATGTGTGGATGACCCATAAGGCTGAATCTCTGAACTGAGTCTCTGCTACTTTCTCTCCCTCGTCTTCGCCCTCCCCCTACATTGTCCCTCCATCTCTGGGACAGGGAGCCATGTGCTCAGAGAGCAGCTTATGTGTCTTGGCGTGGCAACCTCCTCCTGAAATCTGACCTGGGTTGCAAAATCAATACAGCCTGATGTTCTGATAATGTCCTGACATAAGCGAGGGTGTGGGGGGGGTGGGGGGGACATGTGGTCCATCCCCTTATACATGACACGCACAGGCAGACAGGAAAGTGGACCGGCATGTACAGCAAAGCAAAAGAGTGTTTCATTATTTTACCAAGTGTGTCTGAATAACTGCAGTGTTTTAACATTTACTCCAAGCCATGTAGCATCACTGTGCTCGGTGAAGTGTGCGAGCTGTTTGACTGAACTGTTGGGCAAACAAACAATTTCCTCTCAGCTATGGAGGAGAAATATACCAGCATGTACCGTCTCAACCTCAAGCAGGAGCGAGAATATGTGTCTCAAAAATCTGTGTGCCTCAACTTAAATCTGTACACACCTTTACACTCACAGTCACTCTCCAGTAACTAGCACTCCTTCTCTTCGTCTGCCCCAGAAAAACATCCCTCTTCGGGCCAAACAAACAGCGCATCTCATATTGGAGCAAATGTCATGCGCTGTCGGCCCATCTCCCTCTTAGTCAGAGTGTGCTGAGCAGAGTAAACAGTCCAGACTGATTAGATTGACCTGGTCACTGTGTCCCTCTGACAGGTGGCTGACAGGTGAGCATCACAGCACTGCCGTCACTCACTCCCTCAACCCTTCAGTAACTGCTAAGTGACAGGTGTGTGTGTGCTTAAGTGTGCTTTTTTTTAGGTGTGTGTGTGTGTGTGCGCGTGTTTCTATCTCGGTTGTTTTCATACATGTGTGTATCTCCCCTCCAAAAAAAAAAATTAAATAAAAAAAAAAAGAAAAAGTAATGGCCGTGCTTACCGTGAGATGCTGGAACAGCCACGCCCTCATGATGTTAGTAGCCACCTTGGGGAAAATGCCACGCTTTTTCTGCCTCTTCTTATCCTTGTCCGGATCATCGTCATCCCCTGTGCCAGGCGATGCAACGCTGTTGTCTAAGCCATCTCCTGGTCGGAAACCAAACCCAGGGTTAAATAACATCCCAGACCACACCACTGACTCAGACTACAATCAAAGAATCCTAAAAATTCTCAAAGCTGAAACAGCAGCACAGACGGTCAAAGATGAGTTTAAGGCTCATGAAAGATGGATAAATGGACAAATACCACAGATAACTACGGAGGAATTCAAAAGCACTGCATTGAGGCCTAGAGAATAGCCACAGCAAAGCCAGTGCTGTGTAGTGAAGATATGGAAGTAGGGGGATTTAGATGGCCTTAGACGAAGGCCCGTACAGCGAGCGAGGGGTTTACACAGAGGCCTAGTCTAGTTGTTCTATACCCCAGAGCACGGGAGAGGGGAATAGGGGTTAATGACTCTCATGTTATGGTTGGACGCTGTAACACTAGGTTCCTCATTCCAGTTCTACAGTAGGAGGAGGAGGAGGAAAGAAAAAAATGGAGCGAGATGACAAAAAAAAAAGGACAAGGAGGCTTCACGTACAGTAGAGGCCTGGACTCATGTCATTAATTCAATTAAATTTGCATGCTTGACATAATGTAGAGCATTTTTTTTTCATCTTCTGAAGGGAGCCAAAGGGGACAGGAAGGAGTTATGCAGACATATATGGCGACACACAGACATTCATGCCTTCGAGTTGCCCGCACAGACACACACACACACACACGCAGATAAACAAAACTCAAAGGCGTTGATAATGCACGGCATCCAGTTGAGACGCATGAGTATTAAAGTAGGGATGTGATTTGGGGTGGTTCATTGTTGCACTTCGATGCACATAATGGACTCGTCTGCCCCCCCTCCCCACCCCACCCCAAACCCCCAACTCTCTTAGTCCTGCTCTCCCACTCCCTTCCCTTGCAGCAACCCCTCCCCATTCCGCCACAAGATTAGCATGACAGGCCAGTGGCGGCTTCGCCTGCATTAATGTCCGTCAGTGTTTGATTTCAAGAGGAAAACATGCACATACCCCGGCACGATTTCTCTTTTAAATTGAAGTTTCCATCTTTGTCCCTTGCCTTTTTCTTGTTCCTCTTCCCCGGCATTAATTGTGCATTAGGAAAAATGATTTACTTTTAACAGTCATAGTTATTTTTTCTTGCCCCCGGGCACAAATGCCTTGAAAGCCTTCCTTGAGGGCATCTAAATTATGTATCTGAAAAACTCCTCCACTAAGGCAGAGAAGGACCCTGACGTTCTCAAAATTCAGACTCACATGTCCTCCTGTTTTTGGGGAGGCATCAATCACAACCACCTATACAAGCCTTAATCTCGCATAAATATTTGAACTAATAACATTAAAAAGGGGGAAAGAAAAAGGATCCGACTGGTGGCGTAATCAAATGCAAAATAAATGAAGAATACAAGGACAGCAGGGGCCCTCACTTCTAACTACTTTCCCCACTTTCTTTTTCCTCCCCCTTGTTTTTCCCTCTCTTTTTTGTTCTCGCCCTGTCTTTCTTTTCTTTCTGCGCACAGTGTTTTCCTTCCACATCATTAGTGCAGAGCCACACGAAAGAGGAAAACAGAGAAGTGCCGACTTTGCGCTCCCTGTGTGAAGTTAGAGAAGCAACAGCCCTTCTGATGGACATATGGGAATGGGGACACAGACTAGGGGTGTTGTAATTGTAGAATGGGCATTCATTAGTGGCAAATGCCGTAAATCCCAGGCTAAGTACGAATCCTTGTTCAGGAAAGCCTAAAACAATAAACTTTGGTCTGGCCATAGCCCTACCCTGACTGTGAGGGGTTTCCTGAGAAATGCGACCCAGACGGAAGTCAAGTCTAACTCCCCCTAGTTTGCTTCCAAACTTCAATAACAACACAACTAGTGAGCTGTGAATTTGAACCACCCTCCCCTTGTTTCCCTGCTTTTGAGCTTCACTGAATAATGTTGATACACAGTTTGGTTGTTTGTTTGTGTGCCGCCAGGTTTTGTGTTGATTTTCGAGCTAGTCTCCAAATCCCTCTCCTGCTGTGAGCAGTCAGGCTCATCCAATGGAACCACACAGTGGCCAAAAGGCTGGCAGATTAATTTTATTGACGTTTCCATTTTCACTGCAATGCGATAGCCTCCCCCCTGGCCAGGGCCAGAGCGACCCATGCGTATTTACAGACTGACCTGTCACTTCATTACCCAGCATGCTCGCTGCCTCCTGCCCTAGCCCGCAAGGGTGAAACCAGACTCCAAGGCTCTCTGCTCCTCTCTCCCTACGTCTTTCTCTGACATGGACACTGTCATGCGTGCACAGATCAGACATGTGGCACTGAAGCATGAATTCTGCATACAGTATTAAGAGTTGTTTTCAACTTACTATATAAATATATATGCAGAAATGTGTGGATTTTAAAGAGAGACTGAGGGAAAATCGTGTGTGGACAGAAGGTGAAAAGAAAGAAAGCAGAGAGGAGAAACAAGAAGAAGCAGGAAGAAGAAAAGAAGGAGTAGAAAAAGAATAAAGAAGACCCAACTTGCACAACCTCATTACATCTAAAGGAGAGCTGGTGCTTTGCATCCACCCCCACGCCTTTCTTATGAGCGAGAGAAGGAACGCTGCAGGGCAAATTGTCCCAAACGCTAATGGCTTCTGACTGTTCCCTGGCAACTCTGCCATTCTAACCTGTGTGGATGTGCACTCTGAAAAAAAAATGGGGAAGGGAAAAAAAAAGTGCAGGGCAGAGCAAGGGGAAGCGTCCCATCATCTGGCCATGTGACACAGATGGGGGTTGGCTATTAGGAGGCAGCCGAAAGGCCTAAGGGAGCCGAGGTGCTGGAGTGTAGCCCCAGGCACTTTTGGAAAAGCAGCGCCCTTGGAGACAGAAAAAAAAGACAGCCCCCCGCCCCCCCCATCTCTCTCCCACTCTCCCCACTCTCTTTCTGTCTTCCCTCACTCTTTCCTCCCATCTCCTTCTCCCTCATCCACTCTATCAATATGACTTAAAGTGCTTGCAATGAAAGTTTGTGCATATTTTTCGTGTGCACAGAAACCGAGACGGTGTAATCAGGCAAGATGGAAGACAATGACCAGGCGCGATGAGGGTGAGAGAGTGAGCGAATACGCGAACAAACAAACAAGCAGCATAAGTCCAAGAGCACATTACGCTCACATACATTCCCTCTCTCATCACCAGTGGGTGGTTATTAAAAATGCATTCAGATATATCTCCCTGTGAGTAAATTGGTCTCAGGGCTGAGCTCATTAACGGGTTGGGAAAGGACTGTAAACACACTGCAACTCTGCTTATCTAATGTTGGCACATTCAGGGTCGCTTCAGGATGCACAAAGAACTGGTTTAGCACAAAGTGTCCTACCATGTCTACAGAGAGTGAAGGGGAATTCAGGGCAGTCCTAATGACTCTGGAGATCATGCTTCATATCTAGGAGGCACCTTGCCCCTCGGGGAGCCACTAAGGTCTAGTCAGCCCTGGAAGCATTATGGATATGGCCGTGAGTAACACATATTGCAGCTCCATCAGTACACCAAGAATGCCCCTCCTCTGCTGCTCTACCATTCCAATATACCCATGCATAAATGAATAATGACTTGTCAATAGTTGGAAAACATTCAAACCCAGTCATGGTTAGTTATCAAATAACACTCCAGACTTATTGGTCCCTATACTATTAATACACCTACTGAAAAGCCTCCAGACAAGCTTTAGATGTTGTGTGTGTGTATTATTCCAAAGACCGTGCACTGATTTTGCACTGGGAGGCCCGGCATTTGTTTCAGGGTAATGAAGCAAGAGTGTAGAGGCAGTGGCTTATGGAAGCTGTGGTTAAAGTGACTAATTACAACAGACCCCCCAAGCCCCCTGTCAGCCCAAACTAGTCAGGCATGTTCACCCAAGCTTGCCCAAATGAGGAGAAGAGAGAAACTCGCGGGGAGAGTTGGAAATAAAGTGGAGCAAATAGAGAACAGAAGCTAAAAGTGGTAGCTCGTTCTAACTGGAGCTCCTTTGGCCTTCTCCACCTTAGGACACCATAGTGACCGGGCCCTCCAACCCTCCCCTCCAACACCCTCCTATTACACCACCTCTAGCCCTGCAGGCTTGGCCGCAGAGAATGAAGAGAAAAGAAGAGGGGGATTTAGAGCCTCCCTTTTCCCTCTTTTTCTCCTCAACTTTTCAGCCAACATAAGCGGCGTTTAGCACATTCAGTCCCCCAAATGGCAGCGAATGAGAGAAGCAGTGGGGGCTCCTCTTTTGTCCGTCTGGTTACCCCTTTTATTTACTCTGGATTTACGAAGGGGTCTTTGCCGGCTCTGGGACCACATGCTCTTGACGCACACACAATCTCTCGCGCACACACACACACA
>JAOXYL010000113.1:9099629-9113373 GCA_028564955.1 Terapon puta
CACACACACACACATACACAAACACGTACCGGCTCTATTCACACCAGTGGAATGGCCGGCCCTCTGTTGCTCTGTGCCGACTGGGGATTACAGGTCTTCTGGCTATAACCGCATGCTAGCAATATGCTTCGCACTCACATAACATACAGCGCAGACAAGTGCTAACAAGTAGAACATAATCCCTTTAATGATAAAACACACACTTGAGCGTCCAATTTCAAAAAAGCAAGTAACCTATCGGTGCGTTTGTGTGTCTTTGTGTGGGCACACCATATGGTTTACTGTGCTCATTTAGATCCATACAGTAGATGAGGGCTCTAAACAGGACTGTTTTAGTGTGGCTGCACCACTGCAGCCAGTGTTTTACGCTGATTATTTCCTGATCTGTGCTTAAACAAGCAGCAGCCCCTTGCACTGGACCATAAAACAACAGCTTAGTAAACAGCAAGCATGCTGACAAATTGGTAGCGCTCAGGCCGGAGTCATTAACAGCCCTAAAACCTGTCAGAGCAATTACAACAAACTCTCTCCTTCAGCAAGTCTCCCTGCCAAACTCAGATGTCACTGCCCGCCTCCTCTTTGCTGCCCCTTCTTACCGCCAGGACACCGGCTAGAGGTGAAGGAGAGACGACGACCCTGTTTTACTCTCTCTCTTTCTCTCAGATAGCCATGACATCCCAGAGAAACAAGGACAGACCTCCATCTCAAACACAGCTGTATCTGCATCCTGAGTGCTACGACTGAGTGGTTCCTTTTGCATGAGAAGTAATGTGTAGTTGTCTCCCCCCAAAAACACATCATTAAGTGTTCCCTTAAATGAAGTGGAATAAGAGCTTCTAATTAGATGGGTTTTTTCAACGTGTGGGGAAGCGAGGCAGTCAGGCAGTAAGAAAGACAGGGAGGGAAGGAAGGAGGGTGGTGGGGGGGTAGTTGCTCAACAACTCCTGTACCTCCTCTCCTCCCTCCCTTCTCCGCCCCTTCTCTAAGCCCCCTAACCCTGCCATCAGGCAGATATCTCTCTGTCATCCCTGGAATGCTGGAGATAACTATCGCCTCTCCACTGATACAAGGCCTCTCTCCTCTCACAGGCACAGCATTGACCCCACTGTGCACATCCCTACCATAGAGGGGAGCGAGGCTGAAGTGAAGGGGGCAGAGAGAAAGAGAGGGGAGGGGTGAGGGTGGAGGGTTGGAGGTAAAACTTGTTTTTAACAGCCAGTTAGGCTATTTTACCTTTTAACCCAAAATAAGGGCTGGAGCAAAGCCACCCTCCCCTTTCAGCTTCTCCCCTGGAGCCAAAGAAGACTAGTTCGTCCAGAAGGGAAAGGGGGGAGAGGGGAGCAGGCTGCCTGGTTATTGCCTTTTCTCCAGAGTCACTGCCTAGAATTCTCTTGATCTTTTCATAAGATTATCATCTGCCAAGAACCTAAAATTTTGCACAGAGTGCACAAAGTATACACATTATCCAAGACTGAACAAATTATTGGTGCAATTAACCTTCTACCCGCAGCAACAACTTTCTTACTCCATCATAAATTCATGGTTGTACAATTACTGCTTATTCCCTCTCCTTTCTACTTTCCTCTAGTCCTCTACATACTACTTTTACACAGATGCAGAGTGTGTATAAAAGGGTGCATGTCAGCTGAGACAAGACGCTGCCATCGAAAAGGGGCTTTATTTAAGGAGGAGGGGGAAAAAAGACCCAAAGAAAAGAGATGGAATAAAGATGTATAAAAGAAAGGAGGCAGGCTGTTGCAGATGTCAGGACCCAATTTGCATGAATGGCAAAGGGCTAAATTGCAGGGGATGGGGGAGCTACCCTCCACCCCCTCACCCCACACTCTTTTTGGGGGGAACTAAAAGGGAGCTGTGATGCCCATGACTGCTCCTCACTCAGCAGACAGGGATCAGTGGCTAATGAAGGGCTTTGGGTCTCCACCAGACATTTCACACTCTCTGCCTCCCTGACAACTCCACCCTGCTCCCCCTGCACTCCAACGCTGCCGCCGCTCTTCCTGTAGAATCCGAATCGAATGGGGCTAATTGGTCTCACAGGTAATCTTGGTTCACCCCTTGTTTCCTAATAAACAAATTTACAAACCTGCCAATGCACCTGTCCAAACCGTGCTTCTGTCCACCCAGACCTGGTCCTCCTTTCCTCCCTTACTAAATGTAGTACAAGGGAGCTATTCTTGATCTTAGCGGGTAAAGTTGCATATATTGACACGACTGCCTCTATAATTTATAATTGTTACAGCTGAAAAAATAGGGCTGGTTGTCCACAGAGAAACGTACCTAGATCCTGAGGTTTGATGATGCATTAAATATTAAAGAATAGGTATTTCCCAAAAGCAAGTGGGGCCATGCTGAATTGAAACAAGCACAATCATTAGTAAAACAAGCTGCTTCCACACTTCTTTGCTTTCTAAAAATGACTAAGTTGCTCTACTTTGAAATGACGCGGAGTGAAGGCAGGGAATAAAGAGACGAGGCGGCGCAAAGGAAAACAAAGAGACGGAGAGCGTGCATATACATCATATGGATCCGTCTGCTAGCGAAGAAATGGCTTTACAATCCCCGCTAGGAACTATTGTATATCAAAGTCTTCTTCCCAAACCGCTAGACAGAGCAGTTCGCCAGCTTTAACAGAGTGTGGTTTCGTGAATCAGAACATCTTACAGTGTTTGAGGCGATGCGCGATAACAGTATCAGCAGTGATTCTCTACCCTCAATTACAAGTTAAAACCAAACAAACAAACATGTTTTTTAAGCCGAGAATGGACGACGACTTGGATCCACTGCAGATGTCACCTGATGGACAGTGGCATCAAAGCAAGAGTTTAACCGACATGGGGATTTCTAACTTTGAGTTGGGGGGAGGGTGGGTGGGGGGGTGGTGGTAAAGTAAATGGATTAAGAGGTTTATAAATCAACAAGTCAACCATCAGATTGTAGCCTCTGCTCAGCAGCCCTCTCATCAGCCAAATGCCATGAAGTTTTTTTTTTTCCTCCTCGCTCTCTCTTTTTTTTTCACACAAATGTCCTGGAGGCAGGGAACAAAGCGAGCAGAACTGATTACTGCGCTGCTGCCCCGCTCCGCCAGTCTAAACTCTGTTTGGCTTCCTAATGAGCTCACTAAAAACCCAATTCATCACCCATAACCCCTTCTCAACCTGCCTTGAAATCCCCCATTATGGGTAGTCAAGGACAGTCCGTTTACAGGCTTTGGGCTGGGGTCAAGGGCTGTGAGGGGTGGATGCCAGTGGTCGTGGCAATAGTGCAGTCAAGGTTATTTTGACACAAGGTACACTTCCAATGTGGCTGTCCGTAGTATCCGTATGCGCTCGCCGCTCGCTGTTCATTTCCTTCTAACCTGTATTCTCTGATTGTCACACTCCATTGAAGAATAGATTTAAAATAAATGTATTTTTTTTCATATTTGCGCATGATGGGTTGTTTTTTAGGCCCTATACCAACCTCCCCCATCCCTTCTGCCTCTCCCCCCTCCCTCTTTTGCAGCACCAGCAGTGTCCCAGCCTGAGCGGAGGAATGTCCGGCTTGATGACTGCAGCAGCGGGAATGTCCCGTTCCAGTAAGCGTTCACACCAGAGATTTCAGGTTTAATACCCCTCCGTCCCATCCCCGCAAAGACAGGAATTTGGTGGGAAGGGAATGTAGCGGGATGGTGGGGGGTGTGTGGGGAGGGGGGGAATACAGTTAGTCTATTAAGGATGGGGCACAGGAAGAGGGAAAGTGTAAAAAAAAAAAAAAAAAGAGAGAGAATATTAAAGGTAGATGACAAACAGCTGAGACGGTAGGAAGTGGGATAAAAGAGAAAAAGAAGGGAAGGAACATATCTTGACGAGGAGGTATAGGATAGGAACTGGGTGTTGGTCGAAGGGAGGGGGTCAGAAACATAAAAATGGAGGGGGAGGACGGCACGGGGTTGTGGTAAACTCCCACAGTTCCTCATTACATGGAGTTGAAATGATCCTCCTGACACCTGAGCTGTAACCAAGAGATTACAGAATTGATGAATCCTTGGTTTAAAATGCAGCTGTTTTATTCTGCTTTAGTAATTAATTCTTTTTCCGATAGCGTATTGATTAAGCGTAGCCCCTGATAAAGTTCAAACTCAGAGAGATCCCTCCGGGGCTTTGGCTTGGCCTGCTCTGGAGAGTCAATGAAAACTTCCTCCCTCCACCTGCATCTCTCCCTCTCTCTCTGTCAGTGCAGTTTACCCTCATAAATTAGTCAGATCGCTGAGGAGTGAGGATCTTGCTTAGTTGATACTTGCTTTGTCTGCCCTCTTGCTGATGCAATTCGCTGTTATTTTTATACTAATGCCGACTCAAACGCAGATGCCCTTATTGACGGTTTGCCGTTACACAACAGATCAAAACATTAATTTGAAGATGCTTTTTTTCTTCTTCTTCCTCTTCTTCTTCGTCTTCTGCCGTACTGAGAAACTACATGTACCCTTGGATATCGCTCTTTCACCTAGCAGCTGATTCCTTCGCTCCCTTCTCCCTCCTCCCTCCTTCCCTCGCCTGCTCTCATTCTCACCCTAACAGAGAGTTGTAGCATACAGAACGAGAGCGTCTCCTTCCACAAAACTACTCTTTCATTCTTTTTATCGCTGCGTTTTTCCATACAGCTGTGAGTGCGAGTTTGATCAACAGAGGGTAAAGCGGGTCTCCCCAGGGAGCCAACTAGCAGAGAAATCAGATACAGCTTTACAAGAGAGTCAGCCGCTCATGTCTTGTCAAGACCCCTCACCTACCGGCTCCTTTACAAGTCAATAACCAGAGCCCAGTGTCCTCCATTGGGCCTTGGCACACATTCACCTCTTTCTATAGAAAGCAGAGGCGGGGATAGCCTACAGTTCTGGATTCCATAACCCTTAATGCTACATTTTTCTAACGGAAATAATGTTGTATTTTGGCTCTTAACAAACAAGAAAGTATATTTCCACTGCTCTAGGTGCGGTGGGACACTACATTTATCCCTAATTTACAGCACGGAGTCCTCTGACATTCCTGTAACACATAGTGACAAATAATTGGTGACCCCGTGAGGCCTGAAGAGCCAGTTAAAAGCCTTTTTCAATATTAAGAACTAATAAAAAAGTGAATGAATTATGAAGGGAGAAGGAAAAAATATAATTAGAAGGTGGAAGTAGTGCTTAATACATTTACTCGAGACTATTTCCTTTCGTTAATGGGACTGCAGCATGCAGGGAGAGGGTTTTGACGAGGCTGGTATTGACTGTCCGCCCTGCTCCTTAAGGTAAATCCAGCAGGTCATTTCATTAAGGCCCAATTCCATGGTACTAATTTTGATTTTAGGGCCTTGACAGCTGTTGGCAGTGGAAATTGCCATGGCAGGCACAGTGAGAGAGGAGCCTATTACTGCTGTGAAAAATAGAAATTACAAAGCCTTGGTTTAAATGACTGCCACTCTGCCTCACGGATTCACCAAAATCCGTATTTTGTCACATTCCCGGACCTTACCTTTTGATTTGCTGCATGAAAATTGGGAAGTAAGAATCAGTTTTGGAAACAATTTGACAAATGCCGAGAAGAAAATGAATGTGAACATAAACACCCACTGACTCATAATGTACAGTATTTCTCCAAGTGTGACCAGAAAAAAATATTCTTACTTCCAGAGTTCAGTTTTTTCATTTGTATTGGTGTTGTATTGGATTATATTATATTAAAATATTTGATCAATCACATCTGATGTATCCCATCGCTTGTTTCTATTTTTATTTGCTAAATGAGACATTACCAATCCTCCTTGGTCTGGCACTGAGATGGACCTGACTCACAATGTGAGCTCTTAATCGCCTCCCCTTGCAAGTTAATATGCAGCATTAAAGTTCCACAAGGAAGAAAAAAAAGGTCTTCCTCTGATGCTATTAATTAGCAGGGCTCTATAGCTCTCAGCTTTTTGAAGCTCTCCATCTCCTTTTGTTTCACCCTCTCTTTTTTTTTTTTGCACGGCCTTCATTATTGACTTTTCAATTTTCCCCTCACATCCACCCCCTGCACTAGCAGTAGCACCAGTGCTTCTGCAGCGGTGCCCAGCCCAACAATACCCCCAAGCCCACTCTCCGAGACGCTGGCTGGGGAGCCCTGAGAGCTGGGCCAGCCCTACAGCTCCCACCAGCCCACCACTCACTCCCCACGAGACCAAAATCAAAGAGAGAGGCCCTTAAAATATAACCATGGGTATAATGAGGGTGCTCCAAAGAACAATAAGCATATACACCAAAGGAGAAAGGAGAGTAGGAGTACAAAAGAAAGAGGGAGAAAACTATAGGAATGTAGGCCTGAAAGTGTTCTCGAGAAGTGAACAACAGAGAGTGGATGAGAAGAAGAAAAAAAAAAGTGATACTGTGCTCGGGGAGAGGGGGGCAAAGGGCCACAGCCAGTGGTGATGGTAGCCAGGGCCACGCATCTATCCAACCACGTATCTGAACCCAAAACAACAAGGGGGTCTGCCGCATGCCTCTGGAGCCGAAGGGAGCCAAAGGGAGCACGACTAATTTCTGCACAACAATGGGCCTGGATGGGCGCCCACACAATGGCAGGTGCTTTGAATAGCAGCAGGGCCCTTGCAGCAGGGATCTTCTCCTCTCTCACTCCGAGGGCTTGGGCTCTGGCTTGTGTAACCTTTCATTTTCAGCCGGGCTTCCTTTTGACTCATAAAGGATGAAAACGATCTCATGGGGTGGGGGTGGGGGTGGGGGGGGTGCGGGAAGGAGTAAGAGACGGACAGGTCTGCGAGGCACGATTCAGAGCGGGTCCGCCGGTGTTTTCTGTGCATGTTATCTGCCTCTCTCTCCCTCTTTTCTCGTTCTCCACTGCTCTTTCTTATTACCCCCCCCCCCTCCCCGTCCTTCAGATTTTCTCTATTTTCATATTTACAGTGCCCCTTCTTTTCTCTTTTGCTTGTCTCACTCTAACTCTACTTTTTTTTTTTTTACCCACCTCATTCTTGTGTTTTTTTTTTTTTTTTCATCGACTGTTGGTCTGTTGTGTTGTTATTTTCTGTAGTGGTTGAGTTTGTTGTGCGGCTGCTGGGCTATCCTGTAGGCCATGATGCTGTGGTAAAAGCAGTTTTCCCCCACCTTAAGAGCATTCTTTCCGGGGTCACAAGGTCAGGCTTCACAGATGTCTCCTGCAGACACTCAGTTGTCTAAGGACTGCATCCCTGGGAGTAAGCATTCGTGCTAAACAATGCAGCTTTCCCCCCTCACTTTGGAAAATGTTAAATGTTTTTTTTTCTTTTTTTTTTGGTCTAGCTTTTTTCTACCTCTCTTTTTTCATTGTTTTATTTTTGAATGAAGCTATAGAGTGAGTACAATTTTTCCAAGGTGGAGTTTTCTTCTTTTTTTTTTTCTTCTTTTTTTTCCTTGTGTTTAGATAATGAGCGAAAGCACTGGTTATCACAAGATAGTGCTGTTTTCTGGCTGCTTTCATTCTTTTAAACACTCCCAGTCTCCCCAAGTTTCCTCCAATTGTTCTAATGGGGCCTTAGTCATCCTTGCCTGATGGCCGAGGGAAAGATGCTTTTAAAGGTCTTTTTCTTTCTTTCTTGGCGTGTGTTGCCAGGAGAGAAAAATGAAAACATGTAGTAACTGTCCTGAAATCCACAATGAGAGACAGATACAAGAAGCCCTTGAGTAAGCAGGGGCAGAAGCCAAACAAAGAGCGACCCTAAATGAACAGAAAGACAATATTTGAGCTAGAACATCTCTGCGCAGCCTCAATCTGAACAAAAATTGTGTAGAAGAGAATTCCTGGGCCAAATGGCTTTCATTAAAGGGAAATCAGCTTCTGCTTTTTTTAGGGGGCGGAGCGTGACACTGGTAAAAGGGAAGAGATTTCAGCATTTAACATGCAAGTTCTGCCTCAGAACATGGAAAAGTGTGTAATTGGAACAACATTTTAAAAATCCAGGCACTGAGCTATCCCTGAATATCTTACTCTTTTCATCTCGCCTTCCCTTGTTCCTTTTTCTCTTCCTTCGTTTGATATGGTGCTCTTGCTTCCCCCTCCAAACATTTCCTCTGTATTCTGCAAATTGATAACCCTCTAAATGAATTATGGTAAATGCATAATGAAGGTTTTCTCAGCTTCAGCCCTGCAGCCAGCCAGGATGGAGCATCTCGTTTGGCATGTTTGATTCGTTTTGTTGCGCATTTAGCCCCAGTGTTCCTTCAGAGTGTTCACTGCTTGGGGCATGTAAATAAGAAATTATCCTTGCTGACTAACATGGCTAATACCTCCTCTGGGGTAATCAAAAATTATTAGACGCTCGCTTCCAATAAACATTAGGGCTCATGGCACTAACCACTGTCAAATCGCTCACCTCCGCCTGCTCCCCAATAGCCATAAAATGGGTGAACAAAAGTGATCAGGTGTGGAAAAAGCACTCTGGCTACATGGAAACTGAGAGACCGCGGGACTTCTATTATGCCTAAAAAAGCAGCCCTTGGCTTTAAGAGTCATTAAAGCATGTACTAGAGTGGGAATCAGACTAGAAAATGAGCTTATCTTGCATAATGCCCTCAAAAGCTTTGCATAAACGTGAAAGATGTGCGCGTGAAAATCAGCGGCAGAGAGGAAGAACTCGGATTGTAACACACTTCCTTTATCATCCTCCCACTCTCTTGGACGGTGGCAGCATGGTTAAAGCACTACCTGTAGGGTATAGCTACTCTGCTCAGTTCCAAATATGCTTCAGTGTGTAAACCCCGGTTTATGCTAGAGAAAACCGCACAGCAAGTGAACAAGCTATGGCTGGCCTCGCTAAGCCACTCTACTCAACCGCTTGCTGTCTTTTGGGAGGGACCTTTGCTGTGATGTGGGGTTCGGATATTAGGGGGAGGAGAATTGGGAGGGTGGGGGTGGTGGAAGAGATTAAAGAGCCAAGGGAGGCAGAAGAAAGGAAAGAAAGTAAAAGAGCACAAGGCCCATTGGTCAAACACAAAGGGTGAGAGAGGGAAAGGACATTTGAAGTCAGGGTTAAACTCCAAATAAGCACACCTTAAACGGGCCAGTGTAAGCTGGCAGTCAGGGTTTTTGGAGTTTCCCTGCAGGTGTGCCTTTGACAGACTTGGCCTCCATAACCTCTCTCTGATCTAGAATGGGGCCCGGGGTTGGACACAGAAGAAACCGGTGGCATCTTGCTGCCTCTGCCGCCCATTCTACGGCTATTGGATTCACACACGCATGCTTACACTCGCTGTAAACACGCACACACACACACACAAACACACCGCTAGACAAGGGGAAAACAAATCTGGTGAGGACTAGAGCAATTGGATTATCACCTCTTAAGGATGACTTCTTGGCTGACCCCCTTCAGGCTAGCCTGCTGAAACAAGCCAGAAAATTTCCTGGGAAAACACTCTCTCTTTAAAGAACCGAAGCACTGTCATCCTTGTGAAAATACAGCGGCGGCAGCATTAATGGACATGGAAATGTCCTCTGGGGCACACGCTCAAATCCCTTTTAGCCATATTACATCAGACCCCTGTGCACTCCTCATCATCACCACATGCACTGGAGTAATCAGCAATGGAACATGGGTGTGTAAACCCACTTTATAATGAACTGATACAACAGTACTGCACTCTGTCTTTGTTTTTGGTCAAAGCCTTTGGGTGAAAGAGAGCAAAAGTCACTCATTTTACTGTAGTTCAATCATGATTACTTCCCTACAACACCTTTTCCTCTCTCTGCTTTTTCATCACGCTCAGCTCCCTCCCAGATAAGCTGGCCTTCATCTACTTCTCAGACAGAGAGAGAAGAAAAGAAAGAAAGAAAAAAAAAACTCTCCCCCAAGCTTTCCCTTAATGGCGCAAAACAGACATTCTCCTCAGCTGCTGTCAGAATAATCTGGGTAATTTTTTCCCTATGTTCTCCAAACATTAGTTTGCACATTAGGCTGACCCAGTTAATGTGCCTTTCCTGCTGTGTAGGTTCCAGTTCCTGGCCATGCGAGGCCAGGCTGGGTTGGGCCAGGTCGCACCGTGGGCCTGTTCATGATTATGGACCAGAGGGACCAGGCCCCAGCCAGAGCCGAGGCAGAGTGGAGAGGGGGAGAAAGTGAGGAGTGGAGAGAGGGAGACGATAAAAAGGAGGAGCGGGAAAGAGGAGAAAGCTCGAGCTGCAGTGTGGATGGGGAGGACAGTGAGTGGTGGTGGTGGTGATGTTGTGGGTAGAGGTCTGTGTTACTGGAAGCGGGGCCGACTCTACCGGCAGTCCTCGTCCTTTTACAGTTCCCTTTGCTTTCACTGTTTTCTCATGTTTCTCTCTCTCTCTCTCTCTCTCTCTCTCTCTCTCTCTCTCTCTCTCTCCTTCTCATGATCTACAGACTCTAAGAACGTAACACAGGGTCAGAAGACAGAGAGACATAAAAAAAGGAAGAGAGAGAACGGAAGGGAGGAAGGAAGGAGGGAGCTGAGGGAGCTGATCATTCTCTTTAATCACATTTTGGATGAGGGCCAGGTAGTCTGCGGTACTGAGAGCGAGACAGAGAGGGGTGAGTGAGGAGAGGGGTGTGAGGGAGACGGGGGGTAGAGAGAGATGGAGGAACAAATGGAAAGAGAGGGAGAGAAAGAGAGAGAGGGAGAAGGAGAGGATGAGAAAGGGACTTATGGAGAGAGGGAGAGAGAGAGAGAGGGGATGAGCCTGAGAGCAGAGCCCCTTGAAACAGCTTGAAGTGCAGCAGCGCTTAAGCAAGAGTGCGCATATGTCCACACATACACCGTCTACGCGTGTGTGTGTGTGTGTGAGCGCGTGCGCGTGCACGTGCGTGTGTGTGCACACGTGAGAGAGTGACAGCCGTTCCCGTAAATGCCCGCGAATGCTGAATCCAGCAAGAATCTGGTGTTAGAGCAGAGGCAGGGAGAGATCCATTTTAAAACTATGTGCATTAACTATACTTTTCCCCATAGATTAAGCACTCCACATGAATAATTTAGCCTCTCTTATGCTAATGGGATCATGAAAGTATCCCCTCCGTACCGTGTTTTCTCCCCCTCCACAGCAACTCTTCTCAGCTTTCAACAATGGCCCTGCCCCTTCCCAACAAACCATCAGACAGACGTACTGCACTGTTTTCACAACAGACACCTGACTAACATGCGGCTGACATGTAGTGACAAGGCTAAAATTGCAAACGCGGTAGCCTATTGAGCAAGACTGTGGCACTGTTATGCTCATTAGGCAGGTATATATCTCCAGCTTGTTTGAGTGCAATTCACCTCTACTGCTTGCGCAGACACTGCAAGTTGTAGGTTGAGTGCACATCATGGCTGCACTCGGCTTAATGTTTATGTGATCAGCGTCGCCATTGAGCTGGTTTTGTAAGCGAGCGGCTGCCGCGGCGGACTGCTCCTCTTACACTTTCTGATTGCTTCACTGCGGTTCTCTGTGTTTTCTTTTGAGAAGGGAAGTGGACATATCCTGTGTATTTATGCTTCTTTGGCCTTTTTTGTTCGGCCTCTGCCATCACACACTAAAATATACCCAAGCGCGCGTTCACAACACACACGCGCGCACACACCCTTGTTGCTTCAGCATTGTGTTGTGGTAGAGGTGGGGGCACTGTGTAAAAATTATCAGTGCTCCAACAGCTGGGATTGAGAGCCATGAAACAGCAGGGCTTGGGTCTGCTTTATTGTTTATCTGTTGTTTATGGGCCAGTGTTCAGCTTTAATTACTACACTAAATTAAACTCTAACAGGCACTTAGAGGGAACCAGCTAACACACGCACATGCATGCCCACACACACACTGTATATTTTATATACGCAGACACACCTCGCTGATCACTCCGGAGCTGGGGAAAAGGCCACTAAAACGCAACAAGGCTTCCATCTTGCGTTTAGCGCAGACTCTGCTGTTCTTTCTGTTGTGGTTACATTTTTGTTTTCTTTTTCTCTCCTCCCTCATATTTGGTCTTCTAGAGCCCTGAGTGCAGCTGTAAAACAAAAAAAAAAAAAAGAAAAAAGGAAAAAAAACGGCAAAGCCAAAGGTCTGGAAAACACCAGATTCAACAGGCCTTGTTCATGCTGCGACTGTCTGGGCGGACACAGGGAGTCGTGTCCCCACCAGAAATGACCCCCCTCTGGTAAGCTCAACCACAAAGACCTTGCTGAGTGGGGCCCCTGGCCAGGGCCGACGGAGCTCACCACACTCCCCATGCATATATACACAAACACACACACACACACAAATGTACCACAATACCATCAAGTGCAGCATGCTCCCTCAGAGCCGAACACTCTCAGCTCTCCCTCTCTTCCTCCCTTTCTCTCCATCTCTGCCTCTCTCGATCTCTCTGGGGAGTCTGTCTATCCGCAGAGCGTGGGGATTGTTCAATTGCTGAGAAAATGTACAAAATGCTTTCTCCTCTCTTCTGTTGAGCCTTTTCCATCTACCGTAGAATCGGGGAATTGTACAGAAAGCCCCTTTGCTCACCACTCAAGATGTCAACGTGGATTTGGTCTTCATGCATAGCTAATAATTACAAGTGCGGACTGGAGCTGAGGCATGCACGCGTGCACACACAGAGCAAAAGGGGAAAAACGTTACCTACCGTGCTGAATCAGTGTTGGGGATTTACAGTTCATGCCTGAGTGCATTTGACTCTACTGTGTTTGGTGTGGGCAAATGTGTAGAGTGCTTCATCACACTGCTCTAACACACCTTGGGTGTTTAACATATTACGGACACCGGCTTGGAAACGAGTGCTATCTTAAGGCACGCACATTCATCAAGTTTAACTCCCTGCAACTGATGTCTCAGATGTTTCTAGATAAGCTTGGAGGAGTTCCAAAGGACTGTTAATCAAAATGATGTGCAAGCAGAGCCAATGAGGTTACTGTCTGTTACGTTCTGAACCACCTCCTGTTAACTGCTGATATTTGTTTATCCAGCTAGAACATAGGGAGTCACTCTCTAAGAGTCAGTAAGTGAGAGTGCAGAATTTGCCCTGAGGGTGATAATTCAGATTTTCTTTTTTGGAGGGAAATTCTGAGAAAAAGAAGAAGAAAAAGTCTGCTAAGAACTGGGGCATGGGGAAAGGTTGCAGATCTGAGTATTGTACTGAAACCTTTTTCATATGTGTCAGAACCTTAACTGGCAATCTTTACTGACAGCTATGAGCGTGCTTCACCTTGGTTTACGGCTTGACAATAAATTATTCCACAAGAGGGGCAATACATATTTGTGCAGTTGTTAAATTGTTTTTTGGCACAGGTTCAGAGCAATGCTCAATGCTGAGATATAAGCTGAAGATTGAGGAAGTCAATTCTGCTCACAGCGACCATCTTGAGTCCTGTGTGCACTGTACATACAGGATTTTTTGAACAAAAAAAAAAAAAGAAGTTGTGTGAGTGATACAGAATTTTATTCAACTGTACATCCGCTAACATCAGCCAGAGGCAAAGGGTAAAAAAAAACTTTTTACCCTTCAAAATACTGTCAGAAATGCTTCATGCTTTTTGGGGAGAAACGGAGTGGAGTCACACATCCAACACGGGGATGCTTCTGGATCAATTTTCAAGGTAAATGTTTTTCGAAACACAGCCACACATACAACACACCTTTCGAGATGCAAGATGGCGGAAGAAAGTTGATGTTTTTCTTGGCAACTGAAACCAAAAAGCGCTGTGAATCTCACACACTCTTTCTCCCTCTCTCTCTCTCTCTCTCTC
>JAOXYL010000113.1:9122568-9142950 GCA_028564955.1 Terapon puta
CGAGGAGGAGAGAGGAGGGAAAACAGACAGAGGTAGAAAAGGGAGCAGAAACACACACACACACACACACAAACACAAGCTCCACGGGCTGCCTCCTTCACAGTGAAGAGCCTCATCATCTCCAGAAAAACCAACTTTCGCCAAATGAGATGTAGCCCTGGGCTATATATTAAAAATGCATATCAAAGCAAAGAAAAATGGACGTGAGAGATTCTAACTAAATAAATTAGCATATCTAACTATCAAACCGCCTTCCTCTCCTCAATGGGAAGCGAGGACAGAAATGAATAATAAAATACAGCCAAATACAAACGGATGAATGAAATAAATAAATCAAGACAAGTAGGACAGAAATTGCTTTCCATCCAGCGGCACAGTTTTGCAGCCAAATGCATTTTTGTGCATTGTTTCCAATATTCAAAGCACATTTTGAGCATGAAAAGTTGGACTCCTTTCAATTAGACATGGAAATTACTGCTGAAGCAGTTAACTATTTACTACAAGGCTGTTAGATCCAGTCTGCACTGCACCCACTTCCACCTCAACAGTTTCACTCTCTACAAATATTATTTCCACCTAAGCATTGTGAGGTGCATACAGACACACACCAGAACACAAGAAATGTTTTATTTATTCAAAATTAAATATAAGCAGGAGTGTGTGTATTTCCATAACATGTAACCACTATTAAAATCATCTCTCAGCTGATACAGAGGCTCCACAAGCAAACAAGGGAGGGGGAAAAAAACACAAACCAAAAAAAAAAAAAACTTCTGCTTTTGTCAGATTCAGCCATGCGGTCAGCTATAATAAAAAGTTCACTGGTGCCACAAAAGTGAAATAAATCCCTCAAAACTTAAATACCTAATGAGGTGGTCAGTCCAAATGACTCCAAGATGAATGGCTTCTCATGCAACCTCCCCCCTCCTTTTGTTTACTGCTGCTCCTGATTTGCTTTATTGGCACATCTAATTTTCTAATTATCAAAAATATTTCTCACAAGTGGACCGGTGACAAAGCCGGTGTCTGAGCACTGGAGGCAACCAGTGGAAATTGGCTTGAGTATCAACCATCTGCCACGAAACTAAACAGGCTAGTTTATCTAATCTCCACAATATAAACAACAGCATGCCTCATTTCTGCACTTGTGTTGGAGGGCCGCAATATTGCCGTTTTTGACCGGTTTCTCAAAAGCACCGCCGGCCTCCCCCCGCTCAGACTGCGCCTTCCTCCTCCACCTTGTGCGGTGAAGCTGCGTGGCCCCTGCGAGCGCGACGGGGCTTTAAAAAAAAAAAAGGAGGGGGGGGTGGGGGGGGATACACCGCTATTAGGCCTATAGCCAGACCCAACAGATGCAGCGCAGTGACTTTGCATAACACTTAAATCTGCTTTAATTCCTAATAGGCTTGGCCTTGTGCTGCACAGATATTAACTAGTCACTTTGTTGCAATAGCCGCTCTTTTTTTTTAACCCCCCCCTCCCTTCACCACCAAAACATTAGCTTTATCACAGGCATGCAAGACGCAATAATTCACACATATCAACTCAATAATACACTGTCAGCTCAATCCATATTGCAGCGGGGGGTGGTAGTGTGTGTATGTGTGTGTGTGTATGGTGGAGAAGAGGAGGAAGGGGGGAGGGGGGGTGTTTATTACACCGAAAATGCACGATTTAAACCAGGGAATCGATCTTCAAATTTAAAGCTACTGTACTTCAGGTGCATATAATTGAATTCAGCATTATGGAGCCTCCAGCCATAAAGCGGGGAGCAGAGGAGAGAGCCACTGCAGAGCAGACCGCACGGCAATCAATACGGAACAATTAAACACATTAACATCAACAGCAGTGGAAGGCCTCCAGACGAACCATCATATGCCTTGTGAACTTGACATTGATGGTAAGCCTTTAGCTCTGAGATCTGTTTCAATAGGCTACCACTTTCTCCACCTCTGCAGCAGAGAAAAAAAAAATCTACAGCTTTACGCACAGGCCATATCCAGCTCCCACAGCCCCCAAATATAAAGCCCTTTTCTTTTTAAATATTGGCCTAAAGCTAAAGCTCACCGCTGATACCCTGCTTTAACGTTAAACCTGCGTAACAGATAATTGCCTCACGATTTTTTTTTCTCTTCTTTACAGCTTGCAAAGCCTCCAATAACGCACGGCAGCGACGTTACGCACGCGCGCCCAACCGAAGCGCGCGCGCACACACACACGCGCACGCACACACACACACACAACCCCAGCACTCAGGCAAGCACGGACGCATTATGCACACATGACTGGCCCTAATCAAAAGACTAAAACAATAACTCAGTCCATTGTATCACATCTAGCTTTTGACCTTAGAACATCGATCGGCAGATTTTCCTTGCAGAACAGAGCATGCTCTATTTGCTGATGGCGCGGCGGGGTCACACGCCGAGCGGAGAGGCTGAGCTGCGCCGAAAGTTGGCGACGTCGTGCCCATGTGATTATTTTAAAAATCTAATTATTCACGTGCAATGTATTTCTTTAAAAAATTATAATAAACACACACATTAAAAATGATCTGTAACAGCAGCGGAGGCGCAGAAAAAAAACACACACACACCACACATTTACACACATTAAGGGGGAGTATAATGGAGCTTGTGGCACTTACGTGATCTGCGAGGTTAGTCGACGATCCCGAGAGCTCTTCGTGATCTGATTTCGAGCTGCCGTCCCGTTCGTCAATAACTAGATCTATTGGCATTTTTCCTTTCAAACAGCTGATGTACCGGTGGCAAAAATTGTCGCAGAGCTCGTGCACCTAGAGGGGAGTCGGAGGGGCGGGTGGAGGGGTGGATGAAGGAAGAAAACACCTTTTTTGTCAGGATGGGGAAACGCTTCAGCCAGTCCAAGAATAACTCCAATTAAGGGGGCATTATCGGCGGCGAGGAAACAATAGTGAAATTGTTGCAGTGCTTATTATTCTCCTGAGACTGGAGCAACAAGTTGAAAAAAAAAACATAAACAGCAATGTCCTAAAGCTAGGGGGGGATTATAAGGAGATGAAATCAAATCTGCGGATCGATAACAGTGTGCAACGTGAGCAAAGAGGCTCGGGCAGATTTTTATCAACAGCCACCACAAATAGTTGGCTAAATAAAAAATCATATTTTCTGAAAATGAACCTCACTTGAAACTTCCTCCCATTGCACGCTTATTTCCAAACATCTGCAAATCACATGCAAATATATACACACGCATATATATACACATATATATGTGTGTATATATACCTATCTACACATCTACACGATTAATACTCATAATCAGTTGCATTAAAATACAGGGCTGTTTGTGCAGGTGGCGCCGTGCGTAAAAGGCGAGGAGGCAACAAGAAGGGGGCTCAAATGTAAGGATTTGTGATATTTACCTTTTCTAATTCCAAGAGGTGAAACCGTAATACTTGTATGGCTTGTATCATCTGGAAATAAAGCAAAAAAAGAGCATATTTCACATTTGCAGGGTGACTTATTTTCTTTCTTTACACTTGTGTGGGGGGGTGTCATGTGATAAATCCGCCCACCACAACACTGTGGAGTGCACCGCAGCCTGCAAGAGCTAAGTATTTATTTTTTTAATTGTGGAGGATTTTGTTCTTTTTAAATAATGGAGGTGAGATTCTGGCTCTGGTCAGCTGGGTCAGTCTGGATGGGGGAAGGCTGAGGGATGACAGCGGCGAGTGTGGTCACGCAGCCTTCACACCTCCAAAACTGATCCTGACATCTGTGCGGAAGTTTAAAAAATATACATCATGCGTCCGCGTATTTGCGTGCTCCAAGGCTGCGGACACTCCAGAGTACCCCCACCAGCAACACCCACCCAAAACACCCCCCTCCAGAAAAAAAAAAAAAAAAAAAGAAAAGCAGTAACCGCACCGGGGCGGCGATTATTGGCAGAGGCAGAGAGGTCAGAGTGTGTCGCTTACCAAATTGTCCAACTCTGGATTTGATGAAAATAAAGGTTTTTCTGCTCGGACCTAAAATAACACACCAAATGTCAAAGTTAGTTTGGCATGAAATGTGCGGAATGTGCGTCTATTTCTGAAGGCGCCTGATAAAACAGCTCTCAACTTTTTTCTCTCTGTGTGTGTGTGTATTTGTTAAGCGGAAATTCTGCAGCTGAACACACACTATTGTTTAATCGTAGCGAGAGAAAGTTTTATTGCGAACAACAATAAAATAAGGATAATAATATGAAGCAGACAGGAGAACTGTGCGCCATGACGCAGCCACAACATCCAAAATATTGCTGCTTGTCCATATTCTCTCTCTTTATTATTATTATTATCATTTTTAATATTGCGGAATTGACCTGTTTGGCAAAGACTGCAATGTCCTCATTGAAGGAGTCTGAAGAGCAGACATCGCCGCCTGCTACGCCGGGCTCCCTCGGAGTACACGTCGCCAACTCGCACTTCTCAAAAACCAGTGCGAGCAGTGGGAATAAAGGGTGACTGCAAGAAGGGGGGAAACACAGCCTGAGTACAAGCAGCACACCGGCTCACACAATGCCCACTGCAAAAAGTGTCCAAATCAACCTGCATGTACACATATTCTGTCCGCCCCCTGCCCTTGAAATGAAAACTACTGTCATGTAAAAATATTAAAAACAGTCGCATGATTTTTTTTTATCTTTTCCCTCTAGTAGAGTTTTTACACACTTTTCTTAACGCGAGTGGTTGAACATTTTGGGGGAAAAAAAACAAAGCTGACAACTAAAATAGTTGGAAGTATGGAGGAAATGCGCATCTGGAAATTTTTACTTCTTTTTTTTCGGTTGGGGGGGTTGGAATTTAAGGCTCAATGTGACATTAATCGACTTGTTGAGGCTGACATTTCTTGCAGTGCAAACTAAAAACGGCTGAGAAGTCAGCAAAAGTCTACAAATAAAACCCACACACACACATACAAGGCTTCCAAACACTGTAGCAGAGGGTTGAGTTTAAGAGAAAATCTAATCTGCAAAAATAAAGGCTTAGAATTAAAGAATCGTTTTGCAGAGTGACACCGCAGGCGCACTGAACATCACTTATTTCTTCCTTATTAAGAACTACAAGTTTGAAGCGAGGCAGACGTGAGTTTTTAAGAAAAGAAAATGGGCGAGGTATGACCTCCATTCAGTCAGAAAAGTGACACACACATCCACCAAAATTAGCGATAAAAAAACTAAACGAGAATTTCAAAATAAAACGCCACCTCTACAAGCACACGTTAACTTGGCAAAAACCGGCCCCAAGTTTCAGCTTAATTCTCGTCTGTTAGATTTGTGAGAAAAAAAAGAAAACACACAGAGCTAAACTCTGCACTCCGCACACGCAAACGTGAGTAAAAGAGATGAAGAGGATTTACCCTGCGCTACATCCCCAGATTAGAATGATACACTGTGGATTATAACACTTTCTGTGTACGTGTGTAAGCGAGCAACGCCTGAAAACATTTTTTTTTAAGTTTTGCAACCATCAGCGAGAGATCCAAATAGGTTTTATTCCATTATGTGAGGATAATCTGATGACAGTTTAATTGTAAAGACGCACGGTGCGTTTGTTTCTGTCTGGCTGCAAATTACATGTGGAAAACACTGAGAAGTTTTCGCAGGCGGAGACGAGGACGTTTGCATGATTTCAAAAGGCAGATAAATAATAGTGTGGAGTGATGTTAAGGCTGATTTTACAACATGGGGCGACTGTTACGATGTCGAGAAGAGGTTTTTTTTTGTAATTATATTTCCATGCGCACTGAGGCTGTCTAGCTCGGGCTGAGCACTGGGAGCTTCCATATTATTTTATAGCTTGTATTTCAAGCTCAAGGCTCACTCTTACTTACTGCAGGGCTCGACAGTGCCTTCTACAATGCGTCTAAAATTACACATCAACAAAACTCCCCTGACCGAACAATAGTGCTCCAAAAAAATTGCGGTCGCTCTTGCACAAAAAAGAAAAACATTAAAAATTGAATTTTAGTGGTGGGAGAGAAAGTCCAAGGACGCAAACTTATAAAAAAAAAACAGGAAACTTTATAAGGAAGGGGAGAGAAAGAAAAATCCTAAAAAACACAATTGCACGCGTGTTTGGTTCATGCAAAAACCTTACCCATAAATTTGATCTTTATCCCTCTTTAAAACGTCGTTGACAGCGGAGCCCATGCTGGTGGGCATAACGTTTGGGTGAGGAGCGTGGGCTCCGTAGTGCTGGCTGGCGTGCAGCGGCGGTCCGTGGTTCAGGTGGTGGACCTGGGGAAGCGGCCGGGGAGCATGCGGGTCCCCGTACATCGACGCCGTGACTCCGTCCATCCCACCGTAATGGGCCAGCTCATCGTACTGGGAAGGATAAAATCAGAGTAAAAAATGAAATAAAATTTTAAAAAAATTTAAAAAAGAAGGAGAAGAGGAAGAAGTCAGAGGGGGCTGCCCGGTTACTTCTTTTGTGTGAGTGTGTGTGTGCGCGAGTGTGTGTGTTTTATGTGGAAAGTGCAAAAAAATGAAAATAAACAACACAAAAAAAGCATGCCGTGTCATTCTGAACACCGAAAGGAGAAACTAAATAACAAGCTGTTGCTGCGTAAAGGCGCAGGGGGAGAGTTTAAAAAAGTGGCACATATCAACTCTGCTGAGCGCTTTTTGTCATTACCAAAAACATTATAAGTTGGGTGATCCTCCGAGAGAGCAGGTCGGTGGAAGGAAAAACAAAACAGGAAAAAAAAGGGGGGCGAGAAAAAGGGAGAATTTGCTGCGAGCCTCCCGTGGAAAAAACTGCTCCGCGACTGTCGCGGAGGCTCGTCGGTGGGAGGCAGAGGCTTGTCACTTCGCCTGAGAGGAGCGAGGGCGCCGCGAGAATGTCAAATCTAGCGGCTTTGGTGGGGAATACTTTGTTTAAAAAAAAAAAAAATTGCCACCACCCGACGTGAGGTTATCGATACGAGGGGGGCCCTCCCGAACGCGCGGTGGATGCGGAACAGGTAAAGTGTAAAGGAGATTTAAAACCTACCCTTTGCGCCATCAGGCTGCGCTCCAATAAACTCCTGAATCTGTCGTATATTTAATATCCCCAGTCCCGGCAAGAAAGTGATTTAGTGGCGAGAATTCCCGTTTTCAACCAACTTTGCGACTTCTCCTATTCGCCAGTGCGGTTCGGCTGGAAGCGGAGCATCGGGGGAGTTTTGCAATTTTTCTCGTTTTCCCTCTTTCCCCCGGACCAAAAAAAAAAAGGAAAAAAATGCGCCAAAGTGAAGGTTACAATCGGCCCATCAACAACCTGCATGTAACTAAACTGTCGTGTCTCATGGCTTTTTGCCACTCCAGCTGTCAATCAAAGCCAGAGGTTGTCAAGGTAATGAATGAATGACGGTCGGTGATGATGTTCAAGAGAAGGGCGAATCTTTTTTAGTCCGTTTTCATCCCGCAAGTCCGCGTCTCCTTTAATGCCTCCAGATCGCTATCTCGTTTTATTATCACCGCAAAGAAGAAGAAGTGGAAAAAAAGAAGATGAAGAAGACAAAAAAAAGGCTGTAGAAATTAAAGCGATTGCGATTCGGATCTTTCCTTCCTTTTCCCCCCGTAGGTATTTCGTCTATCTGGCGAAACTGAGATGAGTGAGTGTCAGCGAGTGTTGGCAGGTTGGCTGCTAGCTTGCTTATAGAAACAGAGTCAGTTCGCGGCGCCGAGCGGTGGGCGAATGAAATGACGGATCCCGGAAGTAGCGGTGGCCATAGCCAGTCCTACAGCAGCTCCAGAAAAGAGAGAGGAGAGACCAAATCTTGTGATATGCAGAGTGTATGCGAGGCGCAGGGACGGCTTCAACTCCACACTGGGGGTAAAAACGCCAAAGCAGCGCACAGCTCCAACTCCCACCCAATTCTCCCCTTTTTTTTCCGCCGAGAAGAGTCCTGAGAAGAAAAAAAAAAAGCAGAGAGGGGCTGAATGAGGAAAGGGCTTTTTTTCTTTCTTTCTTTTTCTTTCTTTCTCTTTCTTTCGGCTGCGACTGCTTCTGAGTTAAATGAAACGCAGCAGTGAGTGAATGAAACGTGATTTAGAGTAAATAAAAGAGGGGGGGGGGAGTTTACTTTAATGCAGAATTACGCATAACGCGCCCAAACTTTTACGCACAGATAAAGAGTGGATTTTTTTTCCCTAACTGATACCCATCCTCAGAGTCAGTTAATGGAAGTCAAACAAAGGATTATAACGCATCTTCAGTCACATTTATCAGGGTATCTTATGGGTTTAATAGATGAGCATGACGCTTACTTGTTATCTGTTTTGTGGCTATAAGCCGGTGTGCCTAATATCTCAGTTAATGCCTCCTAATCTCACAGCTAATTATTGCTCTGGTCTTTTATTTTGGGAGGGGGGAATTAAACGACAAGCAGCACCCCTCTAAGCCCAGAATGAACTTTTCCAAGAGTTTAGGGGAAAAAAAACCTTTTGTGGAGAAAGTAATTTTGTATGTTTCTTTCGTCCAATCCCCTCTCTTGATAGAAATCCGTGCCTTACCTCAGAGTAGTCAATTATCAAAGCTCCCCGAGATCATCAATCATGTGAGGAGATTGAAGTTTAGAGGAGGAGCAAAGCTCCGGCCATCGATTGCAGTGAAGCCCCCCCTCCCCTCCCCTTTTTTTTTTTTTTTTGGAGCCCGAGCACTTTTACGCACAAAACAGGCGCGGGCCATCTATCCCCTTTAATATTTAGCTCCATCAGTGCTAATACGGCATCATGGCTGTATTGACAGGCTCTCACATAAAGGCTCCATTTATGGCTCCGTGACATTTTTTTTTTTTTGATGGTGGAAATTAATTATTCACAGGTTAGGATTAAGGTAGACACAACGCACAGGGAGATGGGCTGTGGCTACCGTTGGAGGGTCAATAAACTCTCGCAACAAACAAAATCCCAAAGCAGAGTTGCTCAGGGTCGATTACAGAAATAGCAAGTTGGAGGGGGGGGTTAGAAGAGGGAGGGGGGGGTATTAAGAGGAGAGGAAAAAAAAGAAGAAGGGAAAAGATTTAATAAATGAAACCGTGACAACAGTTATGTTTGTTGGCATAAAGGGGGGGTGGGAAGTGTAGGACTGCAGGGTTTGACAAACGGCTGTGTGGACATTTCAACGAGCAATACCCCGGGAAGGAGCTGCAGAGCGGTGCGCAGACAGAGCCAAGGCATTCACCGTCTCCAAGTCTCTCTTACACTCTGTAAACACAACCAGCCCGGCAGACTCTGCTATTGAAGACTGATATTTTCATAAGCTAAATACTATCGTTCACATTGATTTGTGCACTAACGCTTGACTTCTTGTTCTTCTTCTTGTTCTTCTTCTTTTTGTTTTTTTTTTTCATCCACCTCCTCTGGACGAGCACGGTAAGTAGCATAAACCTTATGTACTGTATCTACCGCTTTGTTGGGAACGCGCGTCCTCTGCACGGCGCAGTAAAGTTTTGAGGCTGGACTGTTCAGGAAGGGGGGGTGGGTGGAAGGGGGGGGGTGGCGAGAAAAATGCACAATGTATTTGCATATACGTGTTTAATCCGCCGTCAGAGCGCGCACCGTCTATCCAAAAAAAAAAAAAAAAGTTAAATCAAAACAAAAAAAAAAAACTGGAGCGCATTTTTAAATATACAAACTTCCAGATCTCGCTATTTTTGCTCCAAATTTATTGTGGAAATATGTCATTTGCCCCCGAGGAGAGTGATGTAAACACCCGAAGAGCGTGTGAAAATAGCAGGGGCTAATTACGCGTGTCCAAATGCGCGGCTCCGGAGAAACACATCCTTCCCTATAAAACTCCCAGCAACGACTCCTAACGACGCTGAAATTTCAAACTCCTTCTTTTTGCGAACTATTTATTTGAGCAATTAATGGCAGCCATAAACGCGGGGCGTCGCCATTAACGGCGTTTGGGCCGCGAGATGGGTTAATTTCGCTTAATAACAGCTGTTGACGCGGCTGTTGCGCAAGTCGGCGTTTTCATTTTCTAATTTTATTTTAATCATCACTCACTCAATAGGTAATTAAAATTAATTTTGCCCATAAACAAGACCTGCGCCAACTTCGACACCCCCACCCTCAACGCCCCCCCACCCCTCGCTTATAAACCTGAGCGCGTTTACAAGCCGGATCACTCCAGGAGGACACCTATCACACACAAATTACACTTTTTTTTTTAAGTAGTTTTACATTACGCGCAAGTGGCTCTCACATCGCACCCACCCTCCTTCTTTCTTTTTTTTTCAGGTGCACCACTCTTGAAGAAAAATAAATAATAAAAAAAAAAATCAGTGGATGGCATTAACAGGCGGTAAAATTTCATCTGGTGGTGTCAAATTGAGGTCAGTTTAGGGTTAAAGCTCTCGGTGTCCGTGCGGGGACGTGGCCAGCTGCGTTTGGGTTCATTAGGGGGGCTGCAGGGGATCCATTTCAAGGAAAACACTACTGGGACAATCACCGGGCTAAAGATCCGCCGCATGTCACATCCTAAAGGTGCACCAGGAACCGCCTCGCATGCGCCCGGGCACCGAGACTGAACCTCCAACTCCTCCGTTCACCCTGAGCAGGACTTAACAATCCCCCTCTCTCTTTCTTTCTCTCTCTCTCTCCCTCTCTGTCTCTCTCCCTTTCTTTGTTTTTCCCTGCAGGGTTCGGTTGTTCACACACACACACATATATATATAGACACAAACATACACACACACACACAAGCCTGTTGCTAAATATGGAGAGAAACGCATTGTTGATTTTAATTCCCTCAAAAAGATCAGTGATATGAAACGGGCTTCAAATCCTCTTAGTGACCTTAAACACTCCTGGAGAAACAATTGGCGCTCAACCGCAGGAACAAATAAAATCGCCCTAATCTTGTTTGTAACTTTGTTCTTCTTTGGCCCTCTTCAGTGGTTGAGATTATGCAAATGAGCCGGGGCTAATGTATAGAGGCGCCGAGATAAGACTGGATCATAGACTGACTACTGGAGGGGCTCGGAGAGTTAAGAGGCAAAGAAAAAAAAAACCTTTACAGCCTGTCCACTTTCTCTTTCCTTCTTTTTTTTTTTTTTTTTTTTTTTGCAAATTAAGTAAAGTGCAGCTGCTGACGCGTAAATGAATTTAAAAGTTGGGTTTTAAGAAGTGATTTAAAAATATATCAAACATCTCCACGAATCGCATCCGAATTAAATCTTTTTACACACTTTTTTTTTACGTTATTTTATTTATGATTTGTTTCTAATAATTTGGCTCTTGCGTGTTTTTGTTTGGCTCCTGCAGAAAAGCGTCGCCTCGGCCGTCTGAGTGTGAACTCTTTCTGACCCCCGGAGTGAAATGTGACTATAGGGTTTCAGAAAGTGGAGTGAGCAACTCAAATACTTGTAAAAGTTTCGCGACTAACTGTAAATTCTTCAGCTCCAAAGCCTCATTTTCCCCTCCACCGATTCTCAGAGTCTGGTGTCAGAGGGTTAGTAAAGGGAGGAGGAGAGGGGGGGGGTGCATAGAGAGAGAGAGAGAGAGAGAGAGAGAGAGAGAGAGAGAGAGAGGGATGAGAGAACAGCACAAAATGTAACTGTGGCTTTTCCCCTCATAGACTCTGTGGAGAAATGTGCGGCCCTGTAGCGACACCTGGCGGCCGCCGCGGAATCTGAGCTGTCAACGAGCTCTGCAACAAGCGAGAGGAGGCCCGCAAATAAAACCCAACAAACAAACATTAGTGACCCGATTGACGGCAAATCTCCCCAAAATAATGTCAACAAAATCCGTGTTTTTAAAAATGAAACGCAATCAAATTCAATTTCAATTTCCCTCAGAGGAAACAAATGGGAAATGTGAACATCACAAAGTGCAGGGTGACTTTTCGCGTTGGTGTCTTTTAGGATCGAGCGTCTCTCGCATTTGTTTCTTATAATATTTCACTCATTTACTGGCCACGCTTTGACCATAAATCGGGCTGAACTGTTTGCACCCTTCACGAGCTGATGCTCCTACATGATCGTGACTGTGTCACACCAACAAGGGAAATGTGGCCTTTATTAGCCACAGTTTGTCTTTAATTAGATGAGGAGGAATTATTCTGAATTTGTGAATTTACGTGATCCCTCGATTTGTTTTGAACGGACGTCGACACTCATTTTAATCCCAATCTGATAGACCTTTTTTTAAACAAAGGAATTTAATACAAATACTTTTATCTAATCTAAAAACAAACTGATGCTTTAATTATTATTTTAACATTAATAATATGCGCGACTTTTACTGTCTGTCCGCTGCATTATCGTGCATGTTAAAATTATCTTTAAAAGAGCAAATCAAACAAGACTTAAACTCACTCAAAAGAAGCCTCAGCATGCAAAAGCAAAGAAACAAATGAAAATCGTATTTTTATTCAGAAAACGGCGCGTCGGGGTAATCAAGTGTATTAAAATAAAAATAATAACATTGGAAATTCCTCCTTTACGTGGAAAAAAAATCTGTCAGACGTAAAACTGCATTGATTAATTTTTTTTTATTTGTCTGCAAACGAAATTCAAAGCAAGGTGCGCGCACACACACATGCAAACACACACACACACATGATCCTCCTCTCTCCTGGAAACGCGCAGGGAGAGCTCTCGCCTCGGTGTGTGAGCCTCCCCGCAGCTCTGCTCGGCCGTGACACACTTTGAGCAGGTCAGCGCCGAGATTAGAGCCCGGTCGTTAACGCCTGTGCGGAAACACCAAATGCTGATTTAATGAGCTTGCGTCGGGTGTTTGTCCCAGAATACCTGGTGTGCATGTGTTAGACGCACCGTAATCCCCCCCCCACCCTCCCCACACACACAACACACACTTCACACGTGGCTCCATCCACGGGAAAAAAAAGGGGGGTGGGGGGGACTCTGGTGCAGATTTGAGTGTATGATTTCATTATTTTTATTTTTATTTTTTTTAAATATATATATATATTCCTCTTGGATTGGATGGGTCGAGGCCCGCACGGAGCCACATACGCAGCTGTAATTGAGAGAAGTTTAAGTGGAGGCCGGGAAAGCGAGGAGTTAATAGCGGTGACCCTCTCGCTGTGCCTCTGTCGCTCATCATTTATCAGGCTTAAAGGGGCTTAAACAGCCGAGCGCGGACCCACCTTTTTTTTTTTTTTTATTACATATCAAACCCTCTCCCTCTCTCTCTCTCTCCCTCTCTCTCTCTCTCGTCCTTATCTACATTATAGGAAACGCACGCACCGTTGCCTGTTATGCGGATTTGGAAATAGAAACATGTCCAATAAAGTCGCCCTCCTCCGCTGATCAGAGGAAATATGGCTCCGGGCGCCGCGCGGACAAACCCCGGCGCTTTAAAGCCTTTATGAAATTGTCTTAATTCCCCCTCATCTCCACTTTGAAACGAACACGGAGTCAACTTCTTCGTGTTGTTATTGTCCACTGCGGAAGCGAGAGAGGAGTTGGGAAGAAACGTGTGTGTGTGTGTGTGTGTGTGTGTGGTGGATGATTTGAAAGGGCGCAAAAAAAAAAAAAAAAAAACTGAGAAAGGCGCAAATCCAAGTCCCGATCCGCAAAATGACGCAGGGACATTCAGAGAGACTGACAGGTTTGGATATCTGACCCCCTCCTATGAAAAAAAATAACTCATGTCAAGGATATCACGGAGAGCTTCCTGTATGAATGTAAATGGAAGGTGCTTTATTCAGATAATTAATTAAAAGGGTGGCGAGAGGAAGAAAAAAAAGAGACAAACGCGTCTTTGTGAAAAGTTGAGATATTTTCAGCTTCTCTTATGTGACTTCCTTCACCCCCCCTTTTATTTATAGCCTTAATGAGTTACACCTCCTTTATGTGGAGATCATTAAAACAGCTGCTTTGACTCAACTGTGTGCAAAGATTTGTGAATTTAAAAAAAACAACACAAGGCCTGTGTTTTCAGTGCTAATATAGATATTTTGCTTATTTCATATTTAGGTACAGGATAGATTTTATTATTTACCTATTCCTTTTTTTTAAAGGAGAGATGCTGGCATGGTGTTTCAGTCTAAACTTCAGGGCCGAGCCTGAGTTGTCTGCTGGTTTCCTCCGAGGAGAGCTCAGTCAGTCAGCCTGAACACAGCTGCATTCACATGGAGTGACGGGTTTTGATATTCTAGTCACACAACAGAGTAAACACTGCTCTCCTATTCAATAAACATCATTGACAAGGTCCCATATCCAGCTATTTGAAACACAGAGCTTAACCCCACTGAGAATCTGCTTTTTTTTAAAATTATGTGTAAATGAAGGTTTACAGTTATTTTGTCCTTTTTTCCTGTATATTCTGTACTTATTGTAAAAAATAGTTTTGTGAGCATTTGTTGAAAATGTTGTAAGTCATGTGACGCTTTAATGCAACGCCATTAAAACATTTTTAAACCAGTCTTTGTCTCTCCTGTGGTTTTTCAAAGTGTGTGTTTCTGAAACACACACAAGCTCATGAGTAAAAGGCTTCACTGAATAATCCCTCTCTTTCTCTGTCTCTCACTCACTCACTCACACACAAACACACACACACACACACACACACCACAGAGACTGCAGCCTAATCAAATGACTAAACCCGGGAGACAAAAACTATTAATCTGAGTTATAATAAACTTGCACTTCAGTGTATCTTCGCTCTTGAGCAACCCTCGGCGTTTGACCTCGTGCTCCCTTCCCACTGCCCCTCACAGCATGGGCCGGTCCCAGCAGAAAAAGAAAAAAAAGAAAAAGAAAAAACAAAAAAAGAAACCCACACACACATTTAAACACACAGACACACACACACAAACCTCCCTTATACACAGCGCAGCACGAGTCTTAGTCATGACTCCTCTCGTTTGAAATACTGGCAGAAAACAATGCAGGTAAACAAATGCAGATGGTTTGTTTGTGTTTGTGTGTTGTGTTTTTGTCCCCCTGCTTTTTCTTTTTTTTTTTTTCCTGTTTATGTGTTCCCATTTCCATCTCCTCTCTCATACCCACCCTCCCCTTCCCCTCTCCTTCGCTCCCTCTTTTTCTGCCCCCCCCCCTCCTCCCCTCGACTCTGGTTCTGCAGGAGTTCACATGATCAAGCAAGGTACCCAGGTAATTACCTGGCATTGTCAAATAAAGCGACCACTGATTCAAATGAGGAGTGAAATATCAAAGGCCGGCGTTGCCTTTGCAGCCACTACTTATCCACACAGGAGACAGAGAGGAGATCTGAGAGCTCGGGGACCTGCAGAGAGGCAACAACAACACTCAGCCTCCCCATCCTAGATAAATATCACCAATGGAAGCAACAGAGCCAAACATGCCCAGGTTCACTCATAGCGGCGTATATATTTGTATTACACATCCCACTTGTCCGTCATTAGCTCGTGGCGTCCTTTACAGCGGCTGCAGTGAAACTTTAAACAAGAGGCCGGACCTTCCTGATGTGCGTCCTGCTGAGCCCCTCTCAAAAGGCCAAAGGTTGGAAAATTCACGCATCCCGACTGTTCTTGGGAGCCGCAGCCGGCAAAGCGGTCACGCAATGCCTCCGATCTTCTGCCGGAGCATTTTATTCTGCACTCTCTTTTGGACGAGATACAAAAGGGAGGAATGGAGAGCCTAGGCTAGCCCGCTAAGATTAGAATTGAACAGCGCATTAATGTCTGGCACTGGGAAAGTCCAAAGTCCTCAGCCTAATTAGCTCAGATAACCGCAGCAATCATTTATAGTTTGAGTTTGTATTTTATTTTCCCCTCGCTGAAAGTTCTACGGGGCTCAAATGAACTTTGGAAAAAAAAAAAATCGGCATGCAACACTTTTCTGCCCCTGCACTGCGCGATTGGGCTCTTATAGCCTAATCTAATATACTATGTAATTTCTCCTGATCCGGGCCTCGGCCTCGAGTGGGGCTGACAACAAGACCTTTGACACTTTGACACAGTAAGTGGAAGGTGATCTCAATGAACAATGTCATCGCTCTGGAAACAACCCCCAGTATGAAAAAAAAAAAACTCATTTCTGCTCCCCTCACGTTCCAGCTAGACAAGAGGCGTCCTGGGACTTCAGCTGAGCACAGAGAGAGTACCTGTAATTTGACTTGCCACGTCTAAATGGAAGTTGAATAGGTTACATTGTGCAACAACAAATAAAATGCTTGCGATGCTTTAGTGACTGCTTTTCATGGTTGGAGGCGAAACAGGGCTGGTGACGATGTTTGAGTGTTTAATGCTATAAACACACAGACTTCCCTCCCTCTGGCATATGGAAGGCTCCCAGGGACACTTTGCATGTAAATATTCATAGGGTGATGGGATGGGCTATTAATTATTAAGTACAGTAAAGAAGGCAATACTTTGGCATTTAACACATGAATCTTCTTTTTTTTTATTTGCTGCACCTGAGGATGAATGCTTCGTGAGGAGATGAGACATTTTCCCCCAAAATGGTTCTAAAAAAAATAAGGACGTGCTAAATAATGATGACTTTCAAGAATTAGAGTGTAATAATTCTGGAACTGAACACGAGCAACGTGTAAGACTATACATTATTAACACTTGGGCTAAAAGGCAAAGAAAGTTGAACTGATCACAGCCGAGCACAAACACATTTGTCTTTTCGAGTACATCCGCTGCTAACGTTATATCAAAAGCTTTGGCGGGCGCTGTAAAAATCTGAACGTTACTTTCCTTTGAGTTTCCACATTTTAAAGTGGGAAGTTTGAAGCACTTCCTGTGTAACTTTCCAGGTGAACTTCATCAAGCACGCATTCCTGCGAGCTCTTTCCCTCCGCACAGCCCGGCGGCCTGCGCCTCATGACAGACTGTCACAGTGTGATGGAGCTGGAGTGGGGCCACCGGCGAGAGCTGGTTAGAGGTCCATACCTGAGCTTCACACTCCAGACGTTTGACAACCGAGTAAACAAGTGGCCCTATTTGATAAGTTAGATGCAGGGATGAACAGTGAATACTGAAAGAAAGTGTAATTCTACACCTGTGGTATAACGTGGACTCTGACAGAGTTGTTCTAAATGGGCATTCATGTTTAAAGACGTTTGCATGGGAGGAAAACACATGAAGGACGCATAGACGTTAGTATTCCTCTATATCCTCAGCAGCATCCATTTGTGAAAGCCGCAGATATGAAAGAGAACGGGCTTTGCAATTATGAGCAGAAGAAGAAAAAAAATGACCTACATATGATCAGGTTTTTTTGAGAGCTCACATCCTATTGTGCCACTGACAGAAATGAACCAGTGATCTACATCATCTGTGTTGACATGAGTCAAAATCAAAAAGGACACTGTCATTCTGTAAGATCCCTGCATCCCTGCGATCCAATTCAATTCATTTGTGCCCTGAGAAACTCGGTATCTTCTGAGTGGAATTGAATTAACAATTTCCCTAGCTGATTTGGTCTTTTTAAAACCCTCATTACACGGAAGCATTGTATATATTATCGAATTCCTTAGAGGAATATGGAACGAGGAGTCTATGTTCATCCTATCATCGCCAAGTTGTAATATTGTAATCAATTAGCATGGATGAACTAATTGTCCAATCTCTCACATGCTAATTAACCCTGGAAATATAAATGGGACAAACTAATGCACCATTTTTTTTTGTAAAGGGGATGCACAAATTGAGCTCATGCTTTAGTTAACGTGGTCGGTTTCTTCGGCGGGTCGTCAATATGTATGAGCTACATCAAAGCGTAGAGATAGAAATGAGGCCCGCACAAAAGCGGAACACATTTCAGATCCAGAATATGCAAATGTGTTGGTTTTTGTTGAACTCTGGTGTTTGCATAACTTTGGTTGACACAGTCTATGAGAGCTTTTCTGTGCCACTTGTGTACAGACTACAAAACACACTGTCCTTTGGGATATTTTATTTTAAAAGGAACACTTGGAGCTCTGCATAAATACGATGAATTTCAATGCATCTGGATAACACAGTTCTTATTTCCAAACTGCGGCAGCCTAAATGTGTCTGAAATTACATAATTTTATGGAGATTATGGTGCGTTCAATGTCAGCTGATGATTATCGCTCAGTCATGTGCATGTTACACTCCATACGATGTGTATATCACACTGCAGACAAAGGGGTGTCAAAACCTGACCGACACTGGCGCTGCTGTGCTGATGACGGCAAACGTTCGCAACGGCTCCAGACAACAATCAAACACTGAATGACACACTCAAAGAAAATCAGTGGGATGTTTGCGTGTGTAACTGTATGCTTAAGTTTCCAGGGAGTTGCCCTCGTCTGACTTGCGGTATGATGCACGACCAGAAACTCGAGAAACAATAAGCCGACTGTTAAAGCAGACAGGGGATCGAATGTCTTCTCAATTAAATGCAAGTATGAGGAACACAAACATTTAACCCGCCTTTAAAACCCAGTGAAATTAAGTTAAGTATTTCACTGCAAAGACACCATCAGGGGTTAAAATACATGTCACACTCGCACAAGGCTGCTTTTTGTTTACTGCACAAGCCTGAGATAAAAAAAAAAAAAAAAAAAATTGGCCCAATATGGCAGCCAACTTTTTGTTTTCACTCCCCGGTCCTTTGTTCTGTGTTGTTGTCAAATTTGAAATGTAATACTATTTTTCACCTGACTCCATCTGTAGAAAAGATATCATGCATTCCCCTTTAATATTCACTGGTTGTTAATTATTAAAGGTATGTATTTGAATTATAAATATACTAGTTATACAGAAGTAGGCAAAGCAGGCATATAGCCTCAGGCTAAATTCCTCCATTACCCATTATTTTCCAGTCTCCCGTCTCCATATGCCTGCTTCCTATTCCTATGTCATCTCAAAAAACACGGAGGCATTCCTTTGTACTTACCTACCCCTCCCCACTTTGGCCACCCGAAAAAAAAAATCTCCCCCTCCATACATATGTGTGCTGCTTCCTTGAAGTAGGATGTCACACTTGTCTTAAATATAATGAATCACTATCTTCAAGGCATCCCTGGATCCCAAACACTCCCCACAGAAACCTGCCTAGTCCTCCCCCGTTTCGAGCCTTCCTACATGTCACAAATCATCCGTTGTGGAGGGCTCTCCACTAAATCATTAACATTGTCAGAAATGACTGGGCCAAGAATGGGAAGAGCCCAGAGATGCGGCAGAGGCGTACGTATGTATGATGGGAATATAGAATGGTAAACAAAGAGACGCAGCCTTACACCCGCTCTTCCCTTTTCCTCGCCATTCCCCTTTGCTTCCCCTTTGGTTTTGTTTTTTTTTTCTTTTTTTTATTTCTCTCCTCTTCCATGGGATTTCTGAACAACAAGAAAGAAGTACAGTGTGAGGAAAAGTAAAGAAACTGTCAAAGAAGTTTATCAACTCTCGTGAAATTCTTAACCGCTACTCTCTTAACTGCTACAGAGTTTTTCCTTGGAGTTTTTCCTAAAAGCACCTTTTTGTAAACAGACTGTAAAGGACCGTGCTGTGTATTATACAACATTATGTCCCTAAAATTCTGATAAAAGGTATCTGTGAGTCCATGGTGGGGGGGATAATCAGCAATATGACTTATTTTCCTTCCATAGGATATCTAAAACCGTGGTGGCTTTGTTGTCAAAGGACGCTAATTCTTCTGTCATACAGCATTATGGTATGCTCTATATATGTGGCATGTCTTAAAATGCATGCTCGTCATGTGATGCTACTTATCAGGGGACTTCCATTTAATGCTATGGCCACACTTATATCTTACGCGTACACTCGTACCTATGCTATCATCCATCAAAAGGATTACTAATTTTCCTTCAATTTCCGTTGCTCTTCCAAGAATCTAAAGGATGATTGATAACGGATGAAGGAAAAGCACAGTGGTACTGTTTTTAACCTTGCTCAAGTCATTAATCCGCTTTATACCCATGAAGGTAGTAAAGGAGACAATGAATTAGTCATTAAAGCACAGGTCAGTTTATTAGAATTCCTGATTGAACTGTAAAACGACTTCTCTCGGGCTGCCCGGGCGGATGGAGGAATCAGCTAAACCAGGGAGAAAAAAGGAGCTGAGGGAAGCAGACGGAGGGATTCCTGCACGAGTGCATTTTCTCGTGGAGAAAATGACAGAGGGGTGTATCAGTAGCAATCGTTCACCTGACAAAATAACGGCTAATTAGCGCACGCTGCATATCTGTGCATAGTCAGAGAGGAATCACATGCCAAGGATCATTTGAACGTGATCAAAGTACAAAAATGATGCTGGCAAGACAGATGAGGAGAGTACATAATACACACACACACACACACACACATAAATATATATATATAAATATATATATATATACACACACACACACATACATATATATACATATACACATATTTGTATGTGTGTGTATGTATATATGTATACATGTGTGTATATA
>JAOXYL010000113.1:9177868-9190827 GCA_028564955.1 Terapon puta
ACAGTATTGCTGCTATAGCTTCAGTAATAGAAGCCAAACCTTCTCCTGAGAAAATTATGTTGTTTTTCTCTTACTTTTCTGTCTCGTTGCCAATGTAAGACCCAGCCCCCCCACCCCCGTCCCACAGGAAAGACTCTTGAAATTGTTCATTTACCGAGAGGAAGAAGTTGAAGGCCAGGACATTCTTTTTTTCTGTCAGATTTGTAAAGATTATTCCCATCATGATCCTATTAGCCACAGGGAGAATGTGACTACTTAAGATGGATTTATGGAAAAATAGTTATCCCCAAAAAAACATTGGTCGGTGGATGAATCCAGACCCCCCTCCCCCTGCCCTTCCACAGAACTTATTCCCTCTGCAAATTCAATTCAAGAGGCTACATTTGTGTTCTCAAGGCCAACAAGTCTGAAAGTCATAATCCCAGACCACAAGTACCACTTCACGTTCCCAGCAGGCTCCATTCCTGGAACTTTGAGATTGCTGAGGCGGAGCTGATTTGGCAAGGGATTAATCTGCCCCAGCACCTGCAGTCTCTGTAACCAGCCATTGCCTGGCCCAGAGAGACCCCGCAACAGCGGGTTACCAGAGGTAAAGGCCACTGAAATTTAAAAAAAAAAAAAAGTCTTCTAATCTTCATCAAATTCTTTCATAAAAATTAAAACTTATGTAATTTTTTCTTCCACGTAAATATTAGTCTACAATATTTATTTGTTAGAAATATAACTTTTTATGTTCTACATGTCAAAGTCAAATCCACATCCCCCTGAATTCAAAGTTCATCCTTGGTTTGATAAAGAATGGATTCATTCTCATACACTCATCCTAATGAGTAAGGCTTACATCCCCTGCCCTTCCATAGTTTATTTTCCTCAGGTCAGAACCCCAGCTCAAGGCCCCTGTGGCTGGCGCCATATGTGAACGAAGCAGGGGGTGGTGCAGTGGAAGCCTGCTGGTCATGCCACTGAGCTCAGGTAGGTTCCCCGAGCCGGATCCCCCCCACCCGGGCACCCAGGGGAGAGGAGGTGTTAAAACCTGAAGGGCCTTTGCCTGGTCCCCCTGAGCATGCAACCATCTGCTCCCCGCCCACTCCCAGCTGGCCACCTTTGATCCCACCAAATTTGAGCTAAAACGAGGATGATGACTGAGGTCTTCCAGTTTGCTCTGGAGAAGTGGGAGAGGGGGGAGGAGGACGGAGGAGAGAGGAAGAGCAGAGGTTCACGGACTCGAGATGGAGAGCAACTTAGTGATGACATGGCAATGTATCCCATTTTAGAGAGCATGCATTCTCTTTCACAGATGTGCTTCCACCACAAAAAAAAAAAAAAAAAAAATCACACATTGTTGTGAATATGCATGCAGACATATCTGGGAGACCACATGTGATTTGTCCTTGGCGTGTCAAGAATCGAGCATAAAGATTTTACATTGTGGAGCCACACGGTGTTGAAGTCTGAGAGAAATACAATGACATTAACATAACATTGCACAGTTTACAATGAGAAAATTACAGGTAGATTGTCCATTAATATATGAAAATATATGGAATCCCACCATTTATCTTCCCTAATGGCTAGGAACACATTGCGACCATGGCAATGTAATTGCAACATCTCATATCTCTAATTAAAACATGTCTCTCAAACAGATGTAAAACGTGACCCCAGGTCAATTAAAATTGATATCAAAATGATCAGAATTACTCACTTACACAAAAATGTATGGATCTGAGCCAAATGGCTTATATTCCCCCGTGATTAAAAGAGGATTTTGAACTGAATGACCAATTCAGTGATGAATCAGTGAGGGAGCACACAATCAGCATTTTGCTCCTGCGACCCGGGACCAAATTGATTCCACAGAAAATATCATGTGAATAATTAAACGCATTGATTAAACAGTGAGATAATATTTAATTAAGGTGGCTCATTAGAATTTCTTGTGCACCACCATTAATGGGTCATTAACACAATTAATTAATTAAGTACCCTCTAACTACCAAAAGGAATTCAATCTATAATGAGTACATGTTTTTGAAGAAGTTAATTAGGTAATCCCTGCTCCCACAAAGTCTTGTGTACAGAATTTAATGTGAACTACAATTACTGCTAAAAGTTGCTGAAGGTCTTGTCAAGGGTGTAGCCTGAATAGTTGGACTTCTTAATACAGGAAAAATGTGTGTATATAAAGAGCTTGAACATGTTTTCCCACTCATGTTCCTAAGCCTTACAAATGGGATATGGCTTTGTTGTATGTCTATCAGGAAAAGAAAGGTGATCATCTACCAAAATAAAGAGGGGTCCAACAACTTTAATTCATGTTTTTTGGGATTAATGTTAAGACAAATTAATAGAGTAATCTATTTAAGTTTGACTGTAGAATGTCCTATTTGCAGCAGAAGAAGAAAAATCAAAAGGAGGTCGGTGGCGTTACATATTTCTATCTGGAAGTCCTTGCCATGAAATATTTTGGGAATGCTTGATCTATATTCTACAGAGGGAAGATGGCAAGGTGGAAAAGTGACAGCTAAAGCAGCCCTGTGTGTGATCAGGGGTGAGCTCCCCTGGTGCGATCCCTCACCCCTGTAGCGTGAACAATCCTCAGACGTGATCTGCCAGGCTAACCGGCTTGCATAAATAAAATCGGTTATCTCCCCATCCCTTTGCCTCCCTGTCCGCACTCGGGCTGCATTTAATCACGCGGGGGCCGATGGGATAGGGCCGTTTTTCTGCTGGAATAATCAGAGGGTCTCCATGTGTCCTGGTCATATGTATTAATCCTGCCTTCCTATGGCTGGCCTTATCAGCTCCCAAAGCCCACCTCTCATGGGATCTGGGCTGCTGTCTCAGCGCCCTCTAATCTGCCCTGAGAAATTGTTAACAGGATGTAAATGCGTCCAGGGATGATATATGGCTTCTTGTATAACATACATGTTATTGTTAAGCGTTTTGCATGCGGGCTCTGAGATTATGCACACAGAGAATGGGAGAGATGGTATTGATTGATGGAATAACAAATGTCGAATATCGTTTTAGATGCAAATGATCACACGGGGTTATGGGACAAATCTTTTTTTGCCGCTCACGGATATGGACAAGGATGAAATAGTGAGGGGATTGGAGGACTTATCTCAGGCAGCTATTTTAGTTTAATGGAATGTACATGGATGTGAGGGAAAAAGGTGGATTTCACCATCAAGATTATTTTATCATACAAACGTGTATATCAGTGCGGCCTGATTAAAATTTTGGATTTCAGGAGCTGACCGAGTTTAAAAAAACCTCACAGGAATGATATGAGTCATGTTTCATTTTTTGAAACATCTTAAGGCGTCATTTGCAATTAGTGTTTGAGACACTGAGGGTTTACAAGACGTGTGATTTGTTTTCATGTCACCAATCCAGAAATGTATTCACTCGCTTCTTTACCGTGTTTGAGCTTTTTTTTTTTCTTTTTTTTTAATATAGAAGAGAATACGCTCCTGCCAATTTCAGTCAGAACATGGTTTGAGTCAAGTCAACTTCAGCTCACATTCTGATGCATTTCTATTTTGATGTACACCGTTTCATCTTTATTCTGTCAGCAGGAAGGGGCGTATCACTGATATGCATTGGAAATGTCCGCATAAAGCTGTCAAGAATTGCATTTTTAAAAACATCAATAAAGTATATGCCATATGCTGTCACCTATAAGGAGTGCATTGCATCTCATCCACATACACAGTTATCTGTATTTCCAAAGAGAAGCTCAAATGAGAATCACTGTGCCTTCTCTCTGAAATATAAAGGGATTCATTAATCTACGTCCTCCAATCATGACTGTATGCAGTTTTGTTGTCTTTTACTTTTCTTTGTTTTGCGCCGTTCAGAACAGAGACGGTCTTTGTTGTCACTTCCTGTCAAGCTTGGTTAGGACTCAGCATCAGTTGCGTTGGACAGGAAGCTGTGTGATTTTTCTGCGGTACAGTAATTAGACCCCCCCTTTCTCTTCCCTGCAAATGCGATGCAAAGCGTCTCAAAGTACTGTCTCCCATGATTAAAGACAGCTCATTATCTGTGGCTATTCTCTGTCTGATTCAAGCCCCCACAGAGCAATGTGTGCAACCCAAAGAGAAGGCGCAATTGTCACCCAAAAGAGGATCTGCCTTTTTCATATTTAAGGGCCCACCCACTCCAGAATTGGATGCTGAATTTCAGAGCTCATTTTAGCTGAAATATCATCTATTCTGAACTTAAACCATAAACATATTAATTATTCACAGTGAGGGGAGGGGTTTTGTCTCTCATAGAAGACCACCGCAAATACAGCTCCCAGATAATTAGGGCAGCAAATAACTATTATTTTCATTATCAATTAATCTGATGATTATTTTTGAGAGTAGTTGCTTAGCCTACGAAGTGTCAAGAAAAAAACATAACATGTGAAACCCCAAGATAATAGATTCAAATGTCTTGTTTTCCTCAAGCAAAAGTCAAAAACCTGAAGATGCTGAATTCACAATTATGTATGACAAAGAAATAAAATCAATCCTTTCATCTGAGAAGTTAGAGACACTGATCGTTGCCAAGAGATTATTTTCGAAAAGATAACTATTAATGGATTATCAGGATAATTGGCAATGACTTTTCACTATTTTCATTTTTGTTTTAGCATTGAATTCCTGATAACCTCAAGAAAACCTCAATACCACCCTACTGAGAGGACCTGACAGCATACCTAGAGGACAGAAATTGAGGCATCCCTCAAAAGATGCCACACCTAAAGGGCCTCTGCAGAGAATCACACCGAAAGCCAATTGACTTGAAAAGACTGAATGAGACATTTGTCCAGCAACTATAATTATCAAAAATCAAATGTTGAGCTTGTCTGCGTGGCGGCAACTTTTAATGGAAATGTTACAAATGAGGCCCTCAAATAATGAATAATTTCTGACCACTCTCAGCAGTGTCTCTCAGCAAGAGGGTGCCAAAACGTGGACATTTTTCAAGCTGTGGACTGATTAGGCCGACGATGGGACTCGGCTGGAGGACGGACATTGCGGCGCTTCCCCAGAGAATAAATTTGCACCTGGTCCGTCCAGAACAATGGCCTCTGCCTTCGCACTGTGCACTGGGCTTAATTAAAAAACATGGCTAATTTGCACACTCTACTTGAGTCTGTTCATTTACACAGGAAACTGCCGACTGAGAGGGGATGGGAGCGTGATGAGTTTGACAGGGGACTGGACAAAGAGCGGACACAGTGAAAACATCCACACTGCGTGGGCCCGGCGCCTCGCTCACCCGCACTATCTCTGTTACACGCAGTGTTCAGGGAGGGAAAAAACTAACTTTGATTCAACATACTAGAGGAATAATCCTAACTGCTTCATAGTGTGGGATAAGCTCCATAAAGTGAAATCACACAAGGGCGGCTGGTGGAACAGGAATCCTGACACGTCTTTTCTGACAGGTGACCGGATTGATGATTCCACAGGAAAATGTACATTGCTGAAAAGGCGGATGAATTATGACAGTTTTCATATTAAGCAGACTTATCTGCGGCAAAGAGCATTAAGAGCGCCAAGTACATCGACCGATACTATCACAAATTGACCTGCCAATCACCTCGCCCTGGCTTCAAAGGTGCAGATAAGGTATTTAAGGTCATTGAAAGCAGATTCCACTGTCTGTTGGGCTTCCTCTTTACTATTATCAGAACCATGTTTCGCTCTAAACAAGAAAGCGCCTTGGCCTCTCTCGCGACATGAAAAAGATCTTGGATAATTCGCCCGGTCTCAAAAATGGAGGCTATTTCACAGCTAAGATTTTACACGCTAACTGAAATAGCCCTTTAATACTTCCTCCATGTCTGAAAAGACTCTGTAGCGGCTGGGTCGCGGGGGGAACTTCCCGAGGCTTACGAGGTAATCTCATTGATATTTATTCGTCTAATGATGACTAAGAATGTAAACTGATGGCTACATTCATCCCAAGATGACCCCAATGAGTCTTCCATATTAAAGTAATGAATTGTACATAAAAGGAGCTCCAAATCTTCAAGTCAGACATAGAATAAGCTCTAATGCAGAGCAATCCCAGCAAGGTATTAAAGTTGGCAAATGGTAGATAATACCACAAGATTCAAAGATGTATGTCCAAGAATGATCCTGTAAGGGTGAATTAAAGCTCCTGGCAAATTGGATGTAACTAAGACTTAAATAAAGACTCTGATATTGTAGACTGAAATTCACGCTGCTATCCCCTGTGTTCCTTATTTGAAAACTCTCACATGGAATTTAGATATAGACTAAAAACAAATTCCATCTTCAAATAGCTTAGTGTACACGTGGTAATTACATATTTTCACAGCTCAACTGTGATTTAGAGAGAGGAAAAGACATCAGAAGCGAGGCTCGAGTTGTTCCTGAGATAGCGAAAGGCCGTGGAGGGGGGGGAGGCAGGGGGGACAGAGCGCTGGAGACGGAAAGTCGAGGACAGGGAGAGTGTTACTTTTTGGGGGAGATCACTCCTCACGTTGAGCTGGAGCTGTCGTACCTGTCGCTGCGGCGCTGACAGGCGGTTTGTTTGGACGGGGGGGTCAGGCAAGGAGCAGGGGAAGTGAAAGAATGCTAAGGACACTCAAAGTTAGTGATAGCAAGAGGGGATTGGGCAGCAGAGGTGACATCGTGATTTATTGACTCCTCGGGGGGTCATCTTGACCTGAGTTGGAGGTCACTGTAACAGCCACGGGTAATGGGAATTTCAGTGCCCTTATCTTCACTCTGCAACAAACTGTGCAGCATGCCTTATGCAAATACCTATCAGGCAACCACCTTTACTTCACAAACCAGTCATTTTACACGTGCGCCATTTTATTATTTTAAAATGGTGAAATGAAAAATTAAAATTGGACATTGTTTCGGGCTGACGTGCGTAAACAATAGAGCTGGACTGATAATTTTGTGTTTAGAAAGCTTACAAAGCAGCAGCTCCTCTCACCTCAGCAGAGGTCTGTTCCCCTTCAGCTGTTGTTTTTGTCTTGTTTACTCAACATTCACTGGCGTCCATGTTGTCATCACCTGTGAAATGACTAAGCTCCGAGAATAAAGCTCTAATGAGAAAACACACAAAAGGCGCTCATTTGGCGTTGCAGCATTACACAGAGTACAGTATGAACCAAATCCCCCCAGCTATCCAAACACGTAAGCTTTTCATATGGCCTGTTGTTGCCGGCCGTTTGGCTTGCGTGGCCATGGGGGCAGCTGTTGACACTGTTACCATTGCATTTCCTGTTAAGCCTACCAGCTGCCTCTCCTCTATTCTCCACGGCCCCCTGGAAGGGTGGGTGAAACAAGTGTTACCAGCCGTCTCGACGACAGACAGCTCCTTTCTGCCTCTGGCTGTTACTGTATCGCGGGGCTTTCATGGCACAAAGAAAACCAGCGAGCGTGGAGACCACAATGGCCTCACAACGCACCTCACCAAGCCCTCTCTTATTAACACACACCCTTCGCGCTGCAGGTTCAACCTACAACTGGAGAGGGGGCCGTACGGTGGGTGGACTGTGTGCCACGCGCACAATGATAACATGGCTGCAGATGAGAACATGTCAGCATTAAAGCTGACCACAATTGAGATGCAGCTGAACACACAGACGTTCATCTGAAATAAGATGTTAAACAAAAAGCAGAGGACCAGCTACTAATCTTTGCAGAAGCATCACTTGCTTTGTTTGACTACAAAAGCAACAAACAATTCCCAAATATAGGAGAAGAAAAACAAGAATATTAATCAAACAGGGGTAAAGATACTCTTGTTCACAAAAATTCCCAGTCTATGAATTCCTGACATGCAAGGTATAACTTAGAAAATATGTTTATGTTTGTCACTGTATATATGGGCCACTCCATCCGCTTCCAACCTCAAATATTGACTGTCAGAAAGAGTGAAGAGTATTCAGGTAATTAGTTTATATGCATAAGAAAGACAGTGGAGGACTTGCATTGTCACCACGTAAGCGTATGTATGTATAGTTTCTCAAAGTGAAGCCAAAACAGTGATTGCCTAATGTGCGAGAAAGTCTCTTTTTCACAGCGCGCAATCGCTAATGAAATCTGACCGTTTTGATGGGACAGGGGCTTTTAAGAGCAGACTTTGAAAAAGTTCTTGTCGTTATTGATGGCGGCAGCTTTCTCTTGCAGATGCAGGAAGAAAAGGGGAGGGGGGGGTAGCTGAGAAGGTGTCATATGATTAAAGCAGCGATTGGAGATAGCGGGATCGGTAGGGTATGGGAAGAGATAAGAAGAGAGTAACCATGTTTAAAGTGTGCTGTGATCAGCCATTGCATGAGGGAAAGCAATGACAGGTGTACTGTAGATAGGCTTGCTGCGAGGAAAACAGGAATGGGTGACTCCTCCAAAGCTCTGCCTCTAAAATTAGAATATTTTAGAAGATGTGAACAATGGACTGTTAGATCAGGGGATTAAGGATTCAAAAAAAGTATTTTTATTCCAACTGATAATGACCCTCCCTCCTCGCACATATTGTTAATTCAACAACGGGGGAAAATATAGCTTCACCAAAGATGAAGGAGCCGTTCTGTCTTGCTTAGGGATGACAAAAGCAAGGCCAGGTAACACCGGCGGACAAGGCCAGCGCTGAGGTAGAGGAGGTGCAGGAGAGTGTGTTTATTTCGTACTTTACAGACCTGCCTCGTCAGCATATCACGCCCGGAGCCAATGTCTCAAACACGAAGCCGAAGCGAGAGCGACACCTCAGCCGCTACAACATTCGATAAATATAATAAACATCCCTGTGAAACAAATTGTTCATAAGCTACCTGTTTAATTTTTCAGATCTCCTTGAACCATATATTTCCTTATTAGTTTGGAGACGTTCGCTTGGCTTGAGTGGATGGATGATGCTGTCAGGGGCCTGGGCATTATGGCGGCTCTGTGTGAGTGATTTCTACCAAGGAAAGCCTATTAGGCCTGACAGGGGGATGATGATATTAGGCCATCATCATTCAGGAGACACCGCCCCCACCAACCCCACTACACCCTCATCCATCAGACAGCCCAAAACACCCAGCCATGCTCCCTCCTTTCCTTGCTCCTCCTGACTCCCTTAACACCCCCCCCCTCCAATGCTCTCCCTCTTTTACTCATTCCCTTCTTTTTTTTTGTCCTCTCTCACATTTCCTTCCTTCCCAGACTCCCTCTCCGTGCTCTCGCAGCATTCCCCTCGCATTCTGTCTCAAACCATCCTTCCTTATGTTCATTGTTTTATATCATTCTGTCTGTCATATTCCCGCTCCGCGCTTTCCCCTCTTCTCTCTTTCTCTCCCGCTCTCTCTGATGGCAAACACAAAGACAAATTCTGCCCTTTTCTTAGCCCATGAAACATTTAACATTTCATTCCAGATCTTGGCAGACGCAAGTAAAAAATGACCTAATGAATCTTACTTATTGTCTACCCTGAGTGCAATCACGAGCTAAATATGAGATCCCTGTCCCCTGGCCTGTATCCATTGTCTTCTTGGCCTTCCCTGTCCTTACTCATCCACTGCAGATTGAGATCTTTACCTTTAAGCTACAAAAATTGTGCAACCCAGAAAAATCTTCAGAGGCTCTGGGGTAATCGTTCTGTGAGACATTGTTGAGCTTGTTCACTCCTGTGTTTCCTTAGCATTCAGAAAAACAGTTTACATAATCAGAGTGTGTAAATGGGCATTTATGCTTGTGCGTTTGGGGACTGGATTATGTGCCAACTCACCTGGAGTTATGCTGGGCATTGCCTCAAAAAGCTAACTACAAATTGAAGCAATGGTAGATACAGAAATATTACGCAGAGACCCCCAAAACTAGTTTCTGATGCAAGTGGAAATAATTCTAGATCAGCTGTGGACATAAATCAGTTGCCGTCAACCCCTTGTGTTAAAGTATCTTAACTCCTACAGACAGGTTGACAGCTTTGATTCCCATATAAATCACTCCAACTCAGCTGCATGGCATACCCTACTTGTTCCTTTTCTGTACAGAGGGCAACACTGACCATTTTCTTTTCCCAGAGGATTAGACGACAAACAACAAACGGACGGAGCTCTTTTTGGTAATCCATCTGACCCGTGAGTCTCACTCTCTGCGTCCCCACCCTTTTGTTGGAGTCAGTCCTGCTGACCTTAGCTTTGGACCAGGGTGCCCGTAGCCGCGACCCCTGCGACCCCAAGTCCTGCGGGGACCGGTGGAGCTCCATTGATGAGAAAGCTTGGCTGGACCTTGGCTCTAAGCTCGTTTCACATGGTGTTCAGTGTAGCCAATGGCCGCCCGTTGGCCTTGACAATGGTCGGTTTACGTGCCAGCGGTCAAATGGTGTCAACAAGCCATTGCTCTCACAGTGACCATTGTCGGCCTTTTCTGTCTTGATCAGACATGCCAAAGTCTTGCGTTTGAATGATCTTCTGCATTCAGCAAGTATTTGCATATCTTCCGGGTAAAATCTGAGCTCTATATACATACACTTTAGCATATAAATACATGGACACACATGTATATAGAAAGAAAAGCAGTTCCAGAGCACTTAATTCATCCTCCCACGTTACAAGGCAAACTGAGCTTTCTGTGTTAGGTGAAGAAAGAAGTATTTAATTGGAGCTCATTATGCACCACACATGCATACATTTGAAAAGCTGATGATTCCAAAACATTCAGGCCCACCGGTCCCGCTGAATGATGTTAGCAAAGAAAGGTCCGCCACTAAGACAGCCTTCTCCCTGGAGAGCACCACACATCTTCAAACAGCATTCATGGTTTACTGCTTTCCATCATGTCCTCTTTGAATATTGTCAAAACTTTCATTACGAGATGACAGGGTTTGCTATGCAGATGCAGGTCAGATGCTTTTTAAGACGCTCCGCCCATGGACTCTTTGTTTTTGTCAGTCATCCACGGAGAACGGCTGCCAGGTAAAGATGCTTCTCCAGGCATTAGTCGATAGGGCTCCTGATGTCTTCATGTACTCCAAATGTCCCTCAGGCCATCACAAGGGGCCTGCAAATGACTGTCTGGCAGACAACATATAGGAATATTGAATATATACAATTTCCCTTGTTCTTTAACCCATGGCCATGAATACTGTGCTGTCACAGTAATCCTAAATGTGTAAAAAAAATAAAACTATCTCCCACATGCCAATGATTCACGCATTAGTTATGTATTCTGACTTGATCAAGTCAGAGATGCTATATTATGAATCAGGATGTAGGGTGGAATAAATACTGTGCACTAGACTGGTTGGCTAAATTTAAAGTATTCATCAGATTTTACTTAAACATGAGGAATAAGTGATGTACGTAGATTCCTGCTCTGGTAGATTATGGAATTACTGTATTTTTTATGTTTATCTAGCCGGTCCTACAAAAGTGGAATTTTCGTAAACATGATGTGATTGTAACAGGGCTTTTGATTTGTAACATGCACTAGCCTTTGCAAAGAGTCTGATCATTTTCAGTCCTAGCCCCCAAAATAGATTGGGGATTACCTCGGATGTGAATATGTCAGCGTGATCAAAATGAGAGAGGCAGACCATGTTGTGAAGCTGTGGCTTTAAAGGTTTTATGCAAAACATGATATCTCTGCCTGCCTTTCCATTAACTGGCTGTATTGAATTACTTAATATGGTATAGACATTTTGCCATGAAGCAATTAAAGGATTACTTGAATATAAATCACACTGGCTGTTTTCTGTTGTGCACACCCATTCGGGTTCAGAGCTCCAGCTGAGAACACAGACTACGCGTGAGACATGCAATAGCAGTAAAAATAAAAATCATCTTTCTGATGATGGTTAGTTACTGTAACAAAGAAAAGCACCGCCGCCTGTCAGTAAATGAATGCTGTAGCATTTGCAGACAAAGTGACAACAGAATTTGGCCACTGCAAACAACTTAATTTGATCAGCTTTATGTAAAACAGCCATTTGAGGGGGGGGGGAGCTGGTGAGAAGATTAATTGCTAATGTTTACAGTGGAATTTGGACTGTGTGTTCAACACGATAATCCAGCCAGGATCCAAACAGAGGAGAAATAACAAATTAATAACAATGGAAGCCTTTGCTTATCACAGACTGCTGTCTGTTTAGTGTGTGAGGAATCCAGACGTCTGCCAGTCCTAAACACTTGCACATACAGTGTAACATGTTTATTTAAGACCCAGCCATGGTTACTAGCTCCATCCAAGGAAATGTTTGTTTCTTCCGAGCATTTTTAAAAGCAACATCTGTCAGAGCTAATGACCGCAGCATTTTTCTTATTTCTCCGTGTGTTTTTGTCTCATTGGCTTCATTAATTTGCTAAGAGTGCGGCTGGGGTCATTTCTGTGCCACAAGACACAATTATCCTTGGCCAAAGTCAGACAAAGGTGGGTGCATTCGCATGTTCTCCACCATCATATGATGCAAATAACAAGGAAGTATGGTGCGTCTGGTTGTCATGTGGTAATCAGCTCGGCCCTCAGTCGGAGGACATAATTAACCAATGCTGTATGGGAAGTAAACACAGCTCACTGAGCATTAAACCAACAAACAATTACCAACACCAACCTCTGCCCCGACTCCTCTACCCAACAATTCGGAGATAAAAAAGTTGGAAGGCCTTAAACTACTTCTGGAACAACACAGAAAACTGTTTCTAAGTGCAGTGTGTTTCAGTCTTATTTAGTATTTTGCTTCTCTTTTTTTTCCCTCGGTAGTCACACCAAATTGTGTTGATGCCTTCTGTGTGTGAGTAACCAGTAGCTAAAATAGCTTTGCGTCTTCAGTCTTGCAGATCTTTTCAGCCATTGAAACAAAGAATGAAAAGGGGTTTTTTTTGCACATTACATGCATATACACGCACGCGCGAGTATGCACACACCACAAAACGTATTCAAATTATTGTACCTTGACCCTTTATTGAATATCTGTGTGCGTATGTGTGTGTGCGT
>JAOXYL010000113.1:9198687-9224618 GCA_028564955.1 Terapon puta
CACACACACACACAAATATACAAACAGACACAGACTCACATACACATGATGCACATGTGGATACAATGAGATCATTACAGGACTAAATCAGGTTTAATCCTGACATATGCTTATTATTTACCAGAGTGTCATGTCAGCAGTAACACCACAAAGACATGATGTTGCTTATTATTGCTATTTTGACCACTAATCCCTATCAAGGTCCTCCCCTATACACCTTGTGTACACCTGAGATTAATTTCACCCTTCAGACACTCATTAATACCAACTCTTAGCATTATGTATTAAAATAACTGTGTTACGAGGGGAAAAAAAAGTAGTGGTGCATGTAAAAGTATAAAATTGTTCTGAATAGAAACTTGCTGAAAGTTGCATATGCATTTCAATTAATGACAGTAATAATGTCTAATGACCGTCTTCCTCCAGATTTTTCCATTAAATCATCCTTGAATAATACTGCATAAATGGGCTATTATCTTCAACTGTAATATTAAGTACCACAGAAAAATAGGAAAGCAGAAGCCGGAAGACGCTGTTGACTGGAGGCTAATGTCTTTAAAACACCTTCTCCCCCCAGAAAAGAGGAGGAAAAGTTAATTGCAGCATTTGCTCATTGGGGAGACAGAGGGCCACTCAAAACGTCCCCTCATTTGTGAATTAGAGACACGCATTTAGCCACAGGAAATGTAAAGTGGGATTGCTCACCATGAAGAGGAGGTTAAGTGCACTAATGGAAAGCAGTTAAGTGTTTGTTATTGTTGCTCTGTTATTTCTTTTCTCTTCTATATTTATAGTTTGTATTCCTAGATGTAAATTTTTTGGAATGTTTTAATGGCGATTCTTTAATTCATCCATCCGATAATAAATGGCGCTGGAGTGTGATGTTAAGTGCACTTCATTGTCTCGTCAGCTTTTTACTTTGTCCTTGCAGCACTTTGGGTTTTTTTTTTCTCGCAATTATATCGTGGACAGTAAATTCGAGCTGTGCTGAGATCGTGTAGGTACAGTGCATCACATCCAACGTGACATCTATGAGTCCAACTATGTAAATTTACATAGGACAAGATAACAAAAGGATATTATATTCACTATGAGAGATAAAAATATGAAACAATAATGTTTCTTGTGCTTGTATTAAGTGCGCCAAAACATGTGGACTTTCTAAAAGGCTCGTCAGTGCCCTTTACTTTGTATATGGCACCTTCAAATTGCATACATTGCCACGTACACCCCCATCATAATGGTGCAGTAACGAATCACCCCCCTCTCTCTCAGCATGTTTGGCCTTTGAGGAATTTGAAAACAGTATTTTAATAATTATTTGCAGGGCTTCTTCCAGTATAACTTGACAAGCATTGTTAATGTAATCCAGCTGATGATGTGCAGGGGAATTAGTACATCCGTGTTTTATTTAACATGGTTAATAGTACTTCAACTAGCCGAGATTTCTGAGTTGAGGAAATTAATGGATGTATTGTGGTTACTATTGTTGGCCTTGGAGAAGCGCATGGACAGAGTAAAATGCTTGAAATTGTATTTGTCATTTATAAACTAAGTCAGCCGCATGTAAAAAAAAAAAAAAAAAAAAGAAGAAGGGAAAAAAAGTAGGTGTCAGAGGAGAGAAAATCCTTAGTATTGCTCTGAGCTGTCTGACACAGATCTTCAGCATAACATGCTGCCACTTCCAGAATAAAACAAGCCAGGCAGAGCTAGCAGACTCCCAGAGCAACCCCATTCTAATGAGAATTTTGTGTAATTGATGTCACGCTATGGCAAGATTGGGATCATTTCTCAGTTTTCTTCTCTTTATTTGCTGCCATTTCAGAAATACGCCCTCTGAACTTTAACAGTCATTTATTCTTTCATTTCCTTCTCTAAACAAAAGCACGGCCCTCTTTATGCTCATCACCGTGCCAGTATGAGAGAAACACCATCTTGTCACGCAATGTAACAAAACCATTAAACGTGCAGCATTAAAGGGAGACGAAATGCAATTAGCCAAGAAATTACTCTGATCTTGGTGACATTTGGGAGAAATTGTAACACAATATACGCGGCCGATGCTTGATTGACAGCCTAATCCAAGTTTGATGGGCGCGGGTCCACGTTCACCGAGCAGAGCGGGTCGTCGGCAGATAACGAGTACAGCTGCACAACTCTGATAGCTATGTCCGCCGCGATTCGTCACCGGGCAAATTCCTCTGGTTTAAACGATGATGAAAGTATCGACCATTAATGACAGGATCATCTCCCTGCCTGAAATAAACGCTCTAATCCCTTTTGCCAGGTCCATGAATTCCTAATATGAGTTATATAAACTGGAGCAATAAATCAGTGTTAGCTCAGTTGTGTTTGGAAAATTGTACCAAGGCTCTTTGCCCCCTGTTTAAAATGCAAGATGGGCAACTGAGGACATCTTCGCTTAAGCTGTAACATCCAATGAGTTATTGCTGGGGATAGATTAACTTCCTCACAGCAATAAGAATTGCAAATGGGCAAAGAATAAGGTGGAATTTCCCTTTGCTATTGTGAACCGAGACGTGTGTTTGACTGAAGTCAGCGGATGGTGATGAATATCACAACCTTTCATCGGCTGGGTCTTGGATCGGTCTAACATGACTGATGGGGATATCATGCTCATTGTATTATAATGACATTAATCACAGCCATAGGTAAGTGAGCTGCAGAGATAGAAAGGAAAGGAGACAGAGGTTAACAGCAAAATCTGAAATGAGTTTGTGTTAGCGGGTCATATTGGTTACTGATTGAAGATACAAAAGAGTCTCCGCAGATATTTCACATTGTTTCTTTTGAGTTTAACTTTTCATCTAAGTCTTAGCAGCAATAAGGTGCACGCTCACACACCCATCTTTTCAACTCCTGTGGCGAGCTGAAGCATTGTGCTTTCATAAGTTATATTTTCGCAATGAGGATTCTGAACATTTTGATCATATATAGATCTGTCCACATGTCATTTGGCATGGTTAATTAAAGCATGGATCGCAGACTAAATGAGGAAACATCATGGGAGGGAGGGGGAAAGACCTTTGACTGACACGTTCAAACCAGAAAGAAAATGTCCATCCACGGCACGTCTGGCATAAAAGCAAGAACGCATTCCCTAATTCACCTCTCCTTACCGAGATGATTGTAGCCTTTACTCCCTCCCTCTTTTTTTTTAGGAGGAGAGGTGACACAATGCTGCCTAAACGCAATGATTAGGGTGAGTGGAAAGCAAAAGTGAATGGCTGATGAATATTTCATAAATGTTAGCAGCACTTACTGGACACAGGGCCTGATTGATGGCAGAGTGGCTGTAAAGGCTTGGAAGCTGAAGGGCCTGTGCCTCCTTTCACACCGGTGCTTACTTCAAGCACCATCGTTAATCGCAGAATAAAGATGTATTTAGCTGAAGAGCTCTTCATTAATGGGCCGCTTTAAACAAAAGTAGCTGCGTAGGATTTGTGTTGTCGGAGTCAAACCCAAAAGAGTGTAGTGAGTGACAGAAGGAGGAACAACATGCACGGTGAGACCGTAAAGGGAATATTTTGATTTTAGTTTTACCTCAACGCCATTTCCACTGCCATGTTTACAACTTGCTTCAGTGGTACACCTCAGACTCTAAATAATGCAAAATGAAACACATTTAAGCTAGCAAAAGTACAAACAGACCTCTTATCATACTAAAGCGCATATACAGGTTTATTTAAAAATGTGGCTTGAGGTGATGCTGAGTATCACTGAAGTTTCATAAAAGAAGACCTAGACCCATAAAGACTGATATATTAACTGATATTATGGCTGATATTGACTTGCACATGTACATGTTGGCCAAGAAGCAACAAGAATTTGCAGAAAAAAAAAAAAAAGAATGCCAAGGTCGGTTTGAGGTTGTTCTCCACTAGAAAGCATCGACAAGTTGAATGCTCAGTGTACATTATGGTCACAATTGTTTAAAAAAAAAAAAAAAAACTTACAAGAATCTGCAATTCTATGAAAGCCAAATTCTTATCACAAGGCAAAGCAAAGCAAAAAAAAATAAAATAAAATAAAAAATTGCCATGGCCGTAATTCAGTGCCTTCAGTTCCTTACATACCATATCAGTCTGGTTAGGGTTAGGGTTAGAGTTATATTTGTGTCTTTGTGATTACTGAACTATAATATGATGGATGTTTTCTTTTCACACGAGTCCTCAGACGGAGCACATACAGCTTGTGCTTAGTGCCCTATGCCTCGACAACCCCCTGATACATGACCCTGCGTGTGCAGATGTGGAGAGACACCCAAATCCACTCTGGATCCACTTGTCCAGCCCTCTTTAATTAAAGCGTGTGCATTTTTCTGTTACCGACAAGTCCATTTGCAGACAACCATCCATCAGACATCTGCCCCCTCTCTGCAGGCATGTAATGAATTGAGCAAAAGTGATTTGTGGTGGTAATCCTTTAGCGAAAGTGAATGAAGTGTAAGCATTGCATGTATTTTTTACCCATCTCCCTTTATTTCTCTGTGGATGAATAGTGCCCCATAGACATTGGTATCGTATGGATGGCAGCGAACATTATGTTGACTAAGGTTTTGGTGCTATTACCATGTATTTCTAATAAAACTCCAGCCTTAAGAATGACCCTCCATCTCATTTTTCATTAGCTTTAGTGCCCTTTACCTGGAGTCCTCTGCCAATTCTTCAGCTTTTCTATGAGCCTGCTAATAACTTAAATCTCATTCAGAACATTATGGGAATAGAGGATTTGAGCAGTTATAAATGAGGTATTAGTGCAGAGAGGGTGGATGGATATTGCTACTTGCCATAAAAACTGTCACAGGGGATGTCATCAACAATATACGACTGTGTTTTTCACAATATTTTACTGTGCATTTCTCGAGAGCCTATTTGTTTACCTGTCTCCCCAAACTCTGTTCTGGCACTAACACCTTAAAGGATAAAGCAGGAGATGCTCTAGATTTGTGTTAATGTTAACAAATTCCACGAAAAGATCAGTTTCCCTTTAGCGGTGAATCTAGTCTGTTCTATTGATTCCTACTGAGCATGCAAATCTTTAAAAAGTGCATAGATTTCTTCTTTTTTTTTTAAAGACTAATTTCCTAAAACAGCTCATATTTGGAATTTGTCGATGACTACTAAATGAGTACTTACAGCGCCCGTGTTTACCTTAACACAGGAACATGTCACCCAATGCAACAGTACAGCTCACTAATGTGCTTTTGATACCTTTTGGAAAACAATGGATGTCATTTGAAATTGATTTCAGCTGTGAAATTCTATTAAAAAAAACAGTTCTTTTGTTTGAAACATAAATACCAACTAATCATAAAATCCTAAAAATTTGTTTGCTCAAGAGAGTTGGGGGGTCATAAATGCATCCCTCAGTGGGCGAGCCCTAGACATGCCCAGCCCTGCTATGTCCCAAAGGCCCTCCTGTCAACTGTGTGCCTCTGCCACTGTCACCAAGAGAGTGTGCGTGTGTGTGTGTGTGTGCGTTAGAGAGTGTGTGTGTGCACGTGTCCTGCCGCAGAACAAGACCCAATTTGATTTGCTCCACTGGCCTGTGAAGCTCGGCTGTGAGGCAGCACCTCTCTTTATTCCCCTAATGGCTTCCCTTCCCCACTGCTCCTTACTCTTCCCCAGACACCAGTTATGTGCACTCTTGTAAATATACATATACGCGACGGCGGCAGGGAAGGAGGGAAAGACTGTGACGCATGGATCTAAAAGACAGAGGCAGAAGACGGAGGAAACAAGTGAAACGGGAGTGGAACAGAAGTGAGACAAAGGGTGCAGTAAAAATAGGGTGTTCGCTCTTGAGAGGAGGCAGTCATTCCCTCAAACACTGACCTTGGGGCTGGGGTCTCTTTAATCTTGGGATATTAAGAGCCTTTAGATGGGCCGGGCTGATGCTGGAGTGCAGGGACCTGCCTATCAAAATGGGAGGAGAAGCGGCAGAAGCAGTCCATTTCCACGGCTGGGGCACGGGACGGGTTTGTCATGGTGTCATTTGTGTGTTCACTGAAGATGGAGTTCAGGGGTAACGGGGGTTAAAGCTTTTTGCTGCTGTTGCCACCCACTCTATACCACTATGGTACATACATATGGTATTATACCAGTGGCTGTAGCTCGCTCCCCTCCTCCCTCCCCCATAAGTGATCTAAATGGTAGCTCTTGCGAGTTGAACCATATAAGTGAGTGTGATGGAAAGACACCTAAATTGCATTGCATAGGACATCCAACTGTCTATTGCTAACTAACAGCATGGTTCTGCTCAAATAGGTTCTCAAACCCCCCATGTGTGACTTTGAACTGAAATGGGTCATGCCATGCAGGTACAATTCAATCACATATGAAATGAGTTTGCAGCGAGTAAACTTTGGAAATGATTTTCTTTGTCAAGTCTAATGTGCCGAGTTCAGTGGGTGTGCATGTGGTTGTGGGTCTTGGAAAATTGCAAGGGCTGTGTGAGAGGGGGCGCTAATTTAAGAGGCTTAATAATGACCCCCTACTATTCTCTGCAGGAACTGCCTTCATTCGCCCATCACATCACATGCATGGCATGACATGGAAACAGGAGATGCATGTCATTTTTGACACGGCTTGGCACTTACTGGCTGCGGGGGAAAACTTCCTACATGAATCTCTTACTGCAGTACCTGCCTGTTTCTAGGGGGAAGAAAGGCATAAGTCGAGAATCACTGATTTCTTTTTTATCTTCCTCTTTGCCAAGATTGAAAGAAACAGTCTTACTGGCTTACTTTTATAAATATGAAAACAGAACTGAATATTCAAAACGCCGTACAACGTAACTTGCTTATTAATAATGTGAAAAAAAGGGCTGAATTTTGAAACACATGTCTAGTTAAATGAGTTTCTTTGTAAGATTAAAGTACATCTCTGTGTTTTTGAGAAAAAAAAACAACAACATTCATTGTATTGTCTTGTACAAAAGAGCTGAGTGAGATTCAAGGTAAATGCTACCCATTTCTCTAAGAGACACCAAAAGACGAGGGGGGGATTTATTTTTAATTGACAGGCTTTTGTCTATAGCACTTGCAGCGCTAAGTGACGAGGACTATAAATAGACAGAATGCTAGCCACATGGGTGTGTATGGACAATTTAAATCTTCCATGCTGCTCAGACTCAATAGATTAATTGATCCTATCTATGGTTGACAAATCAGCATGAGAGCAGTTAGAGAAAATGAAAGGTGAGCCGAGAGGGCAAAGCGCACACCGTGTTTGAGTCAAATATCTGGGGAGTTCCAGAGCCCGGAAATCCAATTGCATGACCTTTTTTTTTTCTCCCTAACAAGACGGCATCGTCGCTATTAAAAGGCGGCTTTGAGCTTCCAGGGAGCGTGGAGTATGTATTTCACCGTACTGATGGAGTGAGGCATGTCAGACACCACGAATGAACTGCACATGGAGATATAACGACACTGACAGGCAGTAAAATGGTGAAGTGCATGACACAAACATGAGCCTCAGGCATTAATCACATACTCTGTACGTCACCAAACTTTAATAGTAATGCTTAATATATCTGTGTAATTTCACATTTTTCTACAAGAACACCCTTCCTCAAGAAATTCTAAAATATGTTCTTTTTGGTGAAGTGTTAGTGGCACTTTGCAAATACTTAACGTAAATAAGGTTATTTCTGCCTCGCTAATCTGATAGCTGATTCCATAACATGAGTTAGCTGCTCACTCTTCAATGGAGTGCTCCTTTTTTTCAGGGAAGACCAAAAACCCTAGGGTGCATAGCAAAAAGGGGGGGTGGGGGGGGCTTTGCATTGCCCCTTGATGCAACAGTCACCATAATGCAAGTGGCACGGTGTGTCCGCTGTTAAACGATTCACATGAGAATCTCCCCCCCCACCTCCCCTCCGTTTATCTTAGTTCTATAGTCTTCCTGTCTTTGACCCATGTAGAATCTAGCTTCCCATTTGGGCCTCCATGCGTCCAGTCATTTACATTTCAGCACATTCAAACCCTTCCAAATAGGATCTGAAAGCGTGTCATCACACTGACTGTCGGGAGAGGCAGGTCCCATAATTTCATTTAAATTTTCATGTTTTTTTGGGGCGTTTCACTTCAGTGAGGGGCTTTCTCAGAGGTGACTGTTTTGAATGATTGTGGGCTCAAAGTGTAAATGTGAATCATAGCTGTCTGATAACAGCCTATAGACTGAATAAAACCCAAAGGAATATTCTGCACAGTTTTAGTGAGGCTCTCTTAAAATCACTTCCTTTCATCATAAATTTATAACTGCTGAATTGTAACCAATAGCTTTCACAGTCAGCCATCTTGACGGGACCCAATGCGACAATTCCAGGTGAATTTTTGATATTTCATAATGAAACGAGCCGACTGTCTCATTTATATCTCTGAATATTCACTCCGCTAAAATCGTTGCAGCCTTTCCCCCGTCCCTCGATTACCCCCCCGGTGAAATGTGAGGCTTGTCTGATCTGCCTGGACCCAGCCCCGGCTCATCTGGTTATTGTCTGATATTTTTCGGCACCTCTGATGTGCATTTCACATTTACCGCTGCTGATGACGTGCAACTCTGACAGTTAGACAAAAACTTATTAAACACTTGTGTGGATGTCGGATAGCAAAGAACAGAAGAGGAAAACTTTTTTTTTTGTCTTTGCAGTTGCACGTTCAGAACATCTGTGATGGGAAATTTTATGATTTGGCCTCATGAGATTCAACTGTGTCTCATAGCAACCACACAGACTGTTCCCATGACACAGATGATGACTTCAGTAAAAAAAAAGTTCATGTATTTGGCTGATTATGCAATTGAATTAGCCATCAAAACTGTGTTCTTAATATTACAAAAAACCCAAATCACAGTGTTTGTGACATGTTTTGTGACAATGTAAGTATGACAAAACATCAATAAGGACGTGCTGTCCAGTCTTCACTTCCCTTATTTAAAGTTGCGTGAGAATACCCCTGAACTTATTTCTTTAAACAGCTGCCAGAACTTCACAATGAGCAGCCCTTAAAAACACACGCATGCCAACACATACCGACGCGCACACACACACACACACACACACACCAAGCTCTTTTCCCCTTTGATGATATTCTGAAATTAGCCTCCTTTAATCAAATGCGCCATGGTGTTCAGGTGTTGAAAACTCCTTTTTTTTTTTTTTTCTGCCATCTTCCGCGAGGGTTGTTGTTGTTGGAAAAGAATTCCGTGGATTACACTGGCAAGCCACCCCTGAACCTTTCTAACTCTGTAATCCAAAACGGGGAAAGCATGGCTCGCCTTTATCAGGAAGCTCAACAGATAAACAATAATAATGCATTTCAGCTAATGAAACAGACCACTATGTATGGAGAGCTTACCCGTGCCGAGCGCCTCAGCCGCGTCGCCATTTGTTCGGGGCTGTTTGTTTTTAACTGCCTGCTATTGTTACTGTTTTTAATCCGAGCGAAATAAACTTATTTGAATGCTCCATGGATTAAAGAAAACCGCGATTTTCCACTTCAAACACATGCGGCGTGTCGGGTGATAAAACGACTGCGGCTCAGAACCAGAGTTTCATTGTCCTTTTTCCTCCTGCGCCAAATGCTGTTTATTTAAACTGTAGCCTTTCTTGTTTTTGGGGTTTCCAAGTGTCTGGGTGTCTCTGTATAGATGTCTTTTTATTTGGAGGTATTGTTTACCTCCTTAGTCAAAAGCTGGTTTGAATAATCCCAGAGCCCACCTGCTCAACTCAAACTGCTCCGAAAACAAGGCCAGGTAGGTGTTTGTGTGTGTGTGCGAGTGTGTGCGCTTTCCTGAACTACCAAAACGTCGTAATAATACACAGTAATTCCCTTCCCCGGCTCTAATTGCAGAGCAAAGAAAACAATGGGCCCTGAGGAGGCTCTGCGGCCACTGGATGCAGCCTTTATTTGCATCGCATTGATCCCTTATCTCTGCACTGCCAGTCTTCCATCCACCCATAATTCCAATTAGCACCCTCCCTTGTTTTGTGGTTTCAGGAAGTCTGGTCAGATGGCCACGGTAAAGGCCAACTTTGCTCCATGGGGGGAAAAAAGCAACGCCAAGGCCCGAGTGAAAGATGGAAAGGAGGAAGTCAGTGTGTGCGTGCGTGTGTGTGCGACAGAATGAGTCAGAGAGAAAGAGAAACAGAACAAGAGATAGTTGTGGAGACGTGGGGAAAGTAAGTGTGAGAAAGTTTGCACAGGTTTCGGGGGTTTGGTTCGATAAATAAAGGATAACAAAATAAAGGTAAGATACTTAAACAGCACAACTCAGGAAAGACTTAAGATGAATATTTATGAGACAGCTGAGAATGCTCATTCATTGCAAAACAAGAGAAAAATACTATTAATAAGAGACAACGTCCATTCGGCAGAGTAGTTTGGGGTTGAAAGTCGAGGTAGAGGGATATAGTCGTTGTGTAGGATTTTTTTTTAAAAAAGTTCTTTCCAAAATATAACTAATTGTTGACAGTAGTTATAGGAACTAAACCAGACATCTATCTGAAGCAAACACCTTTTATTGAACTATTCATAATGTCTGTATGCTCTTCAGTTGAGATAACTTTGGTGGACTTGTGTGTAATACGCATTCATTTTCAACCACATTTCAAAACATAATTTCTTTTTTTTTTTCAGCCTAACTAAGAACGGGTTTCTGAATGCAATGCAAGTGTGTGAATTTGGACATTATTTTCTCTTTAAAAAAACAAAAAACAAAACTAATTCTGACAGTCAAGTCCGTCCCTCCTTTCCCACCAACACCACACCACTGCCACCCTCCAGGGCTGGGGGCATTTTAATTGGCCCACTTCCGAACTGTAATTTTTTTAATTGCTTGGAGACACTCTGCTCTCTTTAAAAAAAAATCAATGCAGATGTAATAATATCTGTAATTGTCTGCCACGCTCCAGGGACACCACAAAAGCCTCGGATCAATGGAGGAAAGCAGGGAAGCTGGTGGGGGTTAATTTTTCCCTTTCTGTAGGTAATGACAGGGAGGCAACGCTTGGCTCCTGGCATAGAGGCACAACTTGTGCTGTTCCTATTGTCTCTACAGTGCCTAATTGGGCCAAATGCAGTTAGTTCCCCCTGGCAGAGGCTGTCGAGGTGGTGATTAATGAAGCCTCCAGTCACGTAACCTGATAAAAAGAAAAGAAAGGAATGGGAGAGGGGAAAAAAATATCAACCTGCTTTGTGTTCTTCATCCTTTTTCCCTTTCTTGTGCTTTTTCACTGCCTTTGTCAATTCTCCGGCACTTCTTTCTCCGTGTAAACAGGTGAAGTAGTTTAAGTTCGCTAAGGTTTATTTTTCTTCAGGGAAGGAAAGGGGGCAGGCCCATTACTGCATAGTGGGAGTAATTAAACTAAAAAAAGGAAAGAGAAATTGGGGGAGGGTGGAGGGGGGGGGTTGCTCAGCTTGAATCCCCAAGTCTCCTTTCTTGAAGTGTAATATCACACATTCTTGGTAAAAATTGGCTGGAGTGTCTGGCCAAGGCGACAGTGTTTGGATTTTGCTGCAGTCTTTCCTGTACAGTCTCCAGAGATTTGTGTCAGGAATCCAGGATCAAGAGGTCACAGGTATTAGCCTCCTAGGATCGTCATGGCCTTTGACTAATTACCTCATTAAGCCGCACTCCAATACTTTCCATGGTCTCTGTGGCTCAGCCTTGTTGCCTGGTGTAAAGAGGACAGAGTGGACACAGAACTCATCTGCAGTGACCTGGGTGAACTGACCACAGCTTGTTGCTGCCGGGTGGGTGTGTCGTAGGAGGGAAATCAATCCTCTGTAAATATATTAGATGCAATTACATCCTGCCGGACTTTGCCTAACACGTTTATGGACGCATTAGGCAAAGTCTTCCTTTATCAACCCCCCCAAGGCCATTAGGCCAATGACATGTAATTTTCACGTGTAGGTGCTGTTGGGAAGGTATTGGAAAAAGAGCACAGGGGTGGAGTTATATGTCTGTGTTTTGATTGCATTCAGAACAAAGTGTTTTTTATTGGTTTTATTAGGTGATGTCATGTTGTGGTTTGTCTTTACCCTAATAAGAAGGCTTAATGCAAAACGGCAATCAGGTTATGAAGACATTTTAAATGAATGTTGCTTTTACGGCAATACCTAAACTAAAGTATGCAATAGATCAGTTCAGCACATCACATTTCCAAGATACACATTTGGATGATGCTGTGTAAACCTTGCCATTCTTTTAATCATGGTTCATTAATCTTCATCTCCTTCAATAACTATCATTCATATAAATGAATTATCAAAATGGCATTTCAGTTTCTCTCAAAAAGGGCAGACTGATATCCTAATTTTTTTACGTTTCATGTCAGCACTTGGTTGTGTGGTTATCAGCAGCTGAATTGTTGTTGCGTTATTTCAGGGACTTGATTAATGTTTGTATTTGCGTATGTTCATTTTGTCTGGAATTACGTAGGCACCTTAATTCCTCGCTGAAGAAATGCCCAATTACCATAAAACATATGAATGATAATTGTGGAACAATGTAATGTCAATAGCCTTCTGATTAATCCCTCCGAACACAGCCAAATGGCTGGCACAGTAACTCCATAAGTGATAAGCAATTTCATTTGTTCCTAATTACTAAGAGGCCCATTTTGCCACTGTCATGATGAGATTTCTAAACCTCCTTAACCAGCCAAGGCTTATACATTTATAAAAGCATCTCGTTTTTCTTTACCCTCTCTCTCCCTCTCTCCCTTTGGAAAGTATTCAAGTCTAATTACTCACAAGAGGGCATGTGTGCTTACAGTAGCACAAGAGGTGCTTGACAACAAAGTTTATCCCAAACAACCAGGACTCTTTGGTACATTCAGGTACTTTTGGAGAGGAACAGCAGTTGTCCTAATGGGAAACCGTGCATGAGAGTCTATATGTGTGTGTGTGTGTGTGTGTGTGTGTGTGTGTGTGTCCCTATTGGCTTCTATGTGAGAGTATGCACACAGCCACAATTATGCCTGTGAGTCTGTCTCGTGCATAATATAATGGATTTTTTTTTTCATGGGACTTCAAAGCCAACAGAGCAGGTTTGTTTGTGGTCATCCATGAAATAGCCTTGGGCTTACATGCCATAGGTTCTTCAAACAGTTTGACTTTTTTTTTTTTGCAACCTTTTTCTTTCTTTTAGTAATGGATTGAGAAGGAGGGCTGGTCACATGGGCTCAAATACAGCATCACACAGTTTTTACCTCAGGGCTTCCTCGCTGTCACCCAACAGCACCCTCAAGACCACTATTCTCCCTCTTATCCCAGACCTGAATTCTTCATTTGGTCACACTGCTTGCTCCTGAATAGTCACCTCTGAGGAGATTAACCCTTTCATTAAAAATGCCTGACCAGGGTCAATCTACTGCCTGGCTCTGCAGTCCCTGCGCCTTGCTTTGATCTATCAGCTATGGCGAAATTATTAGCAAACTCTAAGCTGTGCCATGTGATTTGTTTTTGTAAATTTGTAGAAATTATTCATAATCCTATTATGTGACCAGGGGGCAAACCTGCATAAAATATATGAGGCCTTTGTTATCATGGGGAAGGCAGAAGGAAGAAATGTTGAACTGTTATGGGAAAGAAGAAGGGTTTGCAATCTGTCCTAATCTTCTGGACAAGGCCCTCAGCCTTTGATAAATAACCTCCTCCGATTCCACTCACCGAAAGTTGAAGAACTAGAGTCCATATTTACCCGTTTCCCCAACTCTATCCCAATCCTAAGCACACCTCTTTTGTTGCAGACAAGGAATAATTGTGACGTTACGAACCTCAGTCCCAGCAGCCAGCATTATCAGGAGGGTAATGTATTGCACATAACCAGGGGAAGAGGAGAAATCACAATTTTTACACCTCCCATCTCCCTTTCAGGGGCCAATACTTCGCAGAACAAAAGTCAATGTCTCAGCCCAAATCTTGTCTGACAACGCGTAGCAGCCCGTGCTATTTTGGGCTCTTTGTGGTGCCAATCTCCTATCTCTCCCGTGACATTTTTTCAAAGAAAGAGTAGATTTCCTAGAGACTCTGCCCTTTGCAACTTCCACAGTGTATTCTTGCACACAGAGTAAGGACCCTCCTACTCACTCTAATGCCGTCGCTCTCTGCGGTGACCTGGGAAAGGGAAAATTAAGACAGCGTATCAGGCTAAGAGCCCTATCTTTAGCCGGTGGAGTGAAAAGACGTTATACAGACGCTTAATTCCCAGTAACACATTTGGAATAAAAGGTGCAGAACCTGGGAAAATTTTTGTAAATGATGGTTCTTGGATATCTGTAAACAAAAGCAAGAAACATACAAACCCGTGTATAGTGTTTGATAAGAATCTTTTGCAAAGCGACTAAAATAAAACATCTTACGTCACCATTTTGCAACGTGTAAAGAGTTCCATTTATAATTGTCTCTGAAGTTATTAACAAACCCCGGTCTTTAATCATCTAGCGTTCTATTCAGCAATAATTTACAGCTTATACAAAAACTTGCCTTCGTGCTTTTAACGTCCCTGTTTTAGATGGACTGGCTTACTGGCAGGCCCCCAGCTTCACATTAATTTGCTGCAGTGTCTGAGTCTACAGGTCTTATCTGGGCCTGCTTTTATTCAGGGTGAAAAGCTGAGTCGTTCTAAATAACGCAGGTCTAATTGGCTATGTTTTGCAGTTAATTTCCATAAAGAGCCTGGGAGACTGTCACCTCAGTTTGGGAGGACAAGGTGCTGGAGCTGGAGCCATGTACCTCAGCCAGCCGTTAATCAGGAAACACACTTTCGCCTGCTTCGCTAAAGGGGTAGAGGTCAAGGAGGAGGGGCCGACACCATATCTGCACCAGAACGCTGTAATTGTAGGAGTGTAAATTGCTGTAGAAAAATGCCCCGTCTCGGAAATTCAGTGAAAAACGCATGGTGAGGCTCTGTCCAAAGGGTATAATGAAGGACCGGGTGTCTCTTTGTGTAAGCAGAAAAGTAGGACTTAAGAAACTTCTTTGGCATGGATTTGCTATAAACTAGTCAGGTTTAAAGTAACTGAATGTAACAATATTTCAGCGATTCTTTTCTACATTTAAGTAATTAATATAACCTATCAATTATTAGCATATCCAAAAATCTACATGAAGTCAATTCTGTTTTGTTTTAGAAAGGATCTATTCTACTCTCCAAGTATCTCCAAACATTAACTTGTTAAAGTTGTGCAGGTGCTTCAGCAGGAGCACACATTCTCCGCAACAGTGAGAACTTTGCCTTTGGTATTCTGTTTGCGCTGTACTGTACCCTTGTTTGGGGCCGGACTCTCTCTCCTAATGTGGCGTGCTTGATCCCACAGCTGTGATTTTCCGGCTGCCACTTAGCATCCAGTGGCTCCGGGGGCCATGAATAGAGGTGGTCTCAACAGAGTCAGGCCCCCTCATTTTATGGCTGCCTGCCTGTGGTCAACAGTCCTCTAGACCACAACAGCGCCACAAAAGGACAGAAAATCTGAACTCCTACTGCAGATTATCACATATTTATGGAGTTATGTGCTCATATCTTGCGATGTATACTGCTTCCTTACAGTCTGTGCTGTTTATTCACCTTGCATGCATACCAGAAAGTCCAAATCAAAGAGCTACAAATAGGTTCAATGTACTTAATGTGGTTTAGATGCAAAATCAAACCCTGATGTAACAGATGTAATTAACATTCTCCTCTTTTTGAACCCAATGGGAAAGGTCAATACTACATTGAACATAAGTGTCTCCTAGAAACATGCATGAAAACCCACAAAATTTGAGAGCCATTGCCTTAACACCACTTCCCCAAAAAGCCAACTAAACTGGCTTTATTTATTCACTTTAAAGCGACCATATTGGGTCCACGTACCACACTAACCCCCAGTGGTATACTTAAGTGGCTCACAAAGAGATTCAGAGGATGGTGCTGCCAAGTGCGGCTTTATGGGGACAATTTAACATAATGGTCAAATAAATACTGTTGTAAAAAAACACCTGTGAACAGTGGTGGCAGGTTGAAGCCCATTACTATATTTTTTGTGTGACAGTTCGGTGGTGTACAACAGATTCCATTCCATTTTGCGAAAGCGGGGGGTCGCGTTCTGCTTTTACGCGCTGGATCGGTGCAAGTACAGCTCAGTCAACCTGGCAAGGTGGTAAGGATGCGACAGGAAATGCAATCATCTGGGAAAGTAATGAGAAACTCTACTCTGGGTTCCTCATTATACTCTCTAATCATCCTCATGCTCACTCTCCAGAGGAATATCTATTAACACTTCATGATTCCTCTGCAAAGTCTCAATTTTAGAATCAGGCTGAGGCAGAGCGCCACCGCTCTAACTGTGTTCTTTATGAAACATGAATTTGACGATGGGGAAATATGAAGATGCAAACATTGCTCCATTGTGCCGCTGCATTGTTCTCTGTTGGCTCAAAAGTTTAGGCCAAACCTAGAGTGCTAGTCTAAATTACAAGGTGAATGGTATACACAAGCAGGAAAATGGTAATTACAGAAACTGTCAGAAGACAGAGACTGGGCACTGTGCCCTCTGTGATTCACCGTGGGTTTGCCTTTTAAATATTTCCTTTACAAAAGGGATCAAATCAAACATTACAATACATATCCTTAAAAACAGTAAGTAAAAGTACAATTGTAATATTTCTTAGAAAGGGTAAATGCATTGTACTTTTAAATGATGTTTCCTTTTGTCATCCACAAAGCAAGATGGATTAAGAAAAGAGGCAACACTAAGAGACTAGGTCAGTTCTGGTTAGCACACATAAACAACGGTCAGTGGCACCGGCTCTGATTGCTCTGCCTCTGTCAGGTTTTTGGCACTCAGCTTAATCTCAGGAGGGTTGGAGTGATGACTGGTATCTACGAGCTGTCAAAGTGGACCAGGATGATCAACTAAAAGCTGAAATCAATACCACAAAATCAAAATGACAATAACAGCCGTATCATTAAAACTGAGATTTAGCAATAGTACATTTTTTCTTTACTACTGAGTAAACCAAGCACTGATACAGGCTACCAACAGCTTTTAAAAAGAACTGTATAGCAATATGTCAAATTCTGCTTCGTACTTATATAACGTCACATAAGGCATACTAATAAAATAATCCAGCTGTATCAATCAATACATAATCTATTAAAAGTTTCCGTTTGTTTGGCTTTTTACTGTTCTATGACGGTGAAACTCCTTTTTTTTTTTTTTTTTTGGACCGTTACCAATATAAGACATTTTAAAATGTTCAGATGTTCTGAGGACCTTCTGATGTTTTATAGACCAAAACAATCACTTATTAATTGAAAAAATAATTGAAAGATGAACAGATACAGCCCAAGAGGATAAGTCCTGATCGATTAAAGAGCTCAATAATAAGAAAAAAGCTGATTATGCTCACAAATGGATTTCTCACATCTAAGCAAAAGCTTGTGCCTTATCAGAAACTTAAATCGTCAACACCTGTACACCATGTATCCGTCTGGAAGACACTGTCATTGTTACAGAACATGTCCTCAGGTGTTTCCATCAATGACATAACCTTAATGGAATGCCACATGTTAAAAGTCAGGCATATTAAAAGAGCCACGTAACCGAGCCCTGATATTTCCTGCTCGTCTCTCTCTCTCTCTCTCCCACTCTTCTGGCTTGTCATAATTCTCCCACTGTGCATCAGAGAGGTGACCCCCACCTCACCCTCGGCTCAGGGGTGTGAGCCGGGCGTCCCGGTCAGACCTGTCCTGCTGAATGCCTTGTGACAGGTTGTTTGTGAAACTCTTGTGTTCTGTTTGTTCTCTTTCCCCTCCCCTGTCCTTGCTGACAGTGTCCCCATTGTGAATGTGAAGGGCCCCGCTTTGTTTTGCCCGCCTCATTGGAGTCGGTGTTGGTCCGAAGAGAGCTCGCGCACACCTCTGCTTGTTCTGTGGGAGCATCTGTTGACTTACCTGCCCATTATTTAACTTTTTCCTACCTATTAATTCATTTTTTCGAGGGGGGGTTCTGACGCTTTCAAGGTGACATCTGTGTCATTTTGTTTGATATGTGCTGCTAATATTAAAACCTGAATTATTTTACAAAGTTAATTTATATTTCACAGAAAATATTTTGAAGGTGGAGCAATCACACAATCACTACAATAAAACATTATTGCACCACTGATTAAGAAACTTAATTACTTCATATACATTAATCTCTCAAACTGGCAGTCCTTCACAAGCACACCAGATATTTGATTATCTTTTTTCTATAGTTTGAATATGTGCAGGATTTCATATATATACAGGCATGTATGTATATGAACAAACACAGTACTGGTTCAGTATTTTTTTATTGTACCACAAGGCCTCCATATGCCTAATTAATCTGCATAATTAATTGAAATTTATAACTTGCATACACACAAGACCTCGTTATACTTTCACTTTTGTAATTGCAATATGAACCTAATGGCTCCTTTTTATGCACACATAAAATAAGTGATTTTTGGGGGGAAAAATATATTAAACAAAAATACAATACCATCAAATCGAGTCTCGTGTCTACATTCAGTCATCTACCTACCCCCCCCATTTCCCTCCTTCCACCTCCCCCATCTCCTGTTCCTAACATCAGCGGGGAGCGTGGCTAATTTACGAGTGTGGGCAATGCCAACATAGTCTCTGAGGAGGGCCCGTTTTAACACCTCCAAATGCTGTAATGCATCCCAGCTGACCTTAATTATAAAAGCATGTGCCTCCCCTGTGCTTCCCCCATTCAGCCCCCCACCCCACCACCCACCTATATACAATCCACAAGGCCGGGGGTGTGAGCCAGTGGTCTTACCTGCAGAGAACAACACAGCAGCAGCCACCAGTGCAGCTCAATGTTAATAGTTGCATCCTGAGAGGAAATCAATAAAGCTATAAAGGGTGATATCACAGTGTGTCTGTGCCCCCACGCACACATTCTCCCCCCATCACCCCCCTCCCTCCCTCCCTCAGTGGGACCTGTTTATGGGGGGGCCGGAGGGGGCTGGAGCGACTGAAAGGTCAGTAGTATGAGGTTTTGATCCAGGGATGAGGCGCCCTCCGTGGGAGTGTGGGGTAAACGGTGGAGTGGGACCCCTGACTCATCTGGAGAAGAAGTGGATCTTTTAGAGGGCTTATAGCCGCTGTGTGTTGTCAAGGTAGCGAAGCATTAGTGCCTGTAAAGGCCCATCGATGCCGCCTGGTTACGATCGGAGGAGAATCCCAGGAGGTAAAACGGGGCCTTGCTAAACTGCTGATGAACCGAGGGAGATATTAAAAGACCGGCTCTCCCTCGTCTTCTGTCTGTATTGCAGATTTTTGCCCATAATATTGATATACGCACAGCACGGGGCTCTAGCATCATTGGGCTGATAAACTGCTCACACAATAGATAATCTTTTATGTACCTCCCGTGCACAGCACAAATATTATGACTATTAGTACATTAATTAACTCACTGGCCTGGGGGTCCTCTGCCCAGCCAAGGTTAAGAGCTTCTTTAATTAAAGATCAATACGGTTTTGCAGTATATTTCTACAGCACCAAAGGAGACATGGAGCTCTTTACTGTCTACATGTCACAATGATATAGAAGTTCACAAGATGTGCATAGACAGAGATTCAAAGTGCAAAATGAGACCATTTGCAAGTATGGAACGATGAGCTGATACATGTCAAACTGCAGATGTGATGGTGTGAAGAACATTAATATCTTCTTTAGGGTATGAGTTATGTTTGTACCAATAATACAAGTTCACCTTTCTGCAGGTCTGAGCATGATCCCAAACACACAAACCCATTAAGATCAGCGCTAATGGGTGAAGCACCAACATCCAGCCAATCTTCCACCCTTTGTTGACACTTGCCTGTCTAACATCACTTGGTAATACACCTGTGTGGTGCGCAAAGAAGGGGGTGAGCTGCAAAGGTGATGGTTGAGATCAAAGCCTGGACCATTCTCTGTGCTGCCATCCAGATGTGTACACCTTAGGATTTTAGTCCTTGTTTGTAGAAGTAAAGATGGCAGGGCCCAGAGAGCACACCTTCACGCTCAAGGCTCCAAAGTTCCCCTCAGATCACCATAATCCTCCTGGATTATGTTTGACAGGACAGGGATCCTCCTGCTGGTCTGTTCCGGAGTACAGCCCACAAAGGGTGGCTACAGCTAAAACCCTAAACCCAGACCAAAACCAAGCCCCGACCTGCCTGCGTCCACAAGATATTTGGGAAGGTGGACCTTTCACCTGATTAAAAATATTGGTTTTGGATGATTTTGAGTATCTTTAACCCCAAATTATTTATTTGAAATGTCTTAGCATGTGTAGACACTGTATTATATTAACATACAGTACAACTAACTCAGTGCAGTGTGTCTGCAAGATTTTTTTCATGAAGAGGATTTTCTGTTTAGCTTACGTATAGATTTTAACTTTTAACTTGATACAAAGATCAACTTTCTGTAAAGGTCTGGGACCCTCATGTAACTGATAACTCACTGGCTCATTTGCAAAATACACTGTAGCCACCTATTCTGACATACTGTGTGTTATAGGCAGGACATGAGGTTTGTAACCGAAGGAGGACCAATATGATTGTGATTTATTAGTCTGAGGTACCCAGAGGGAAGCCACTCACAAACACACACAACCTCTCACGCATTCTCAGGCTCTCCCTCACACACAAACACACACACACACTCCTCAGTACTCTAACAACTCCACCAGAGATGTGATGGATAAGCAAACCTCTCTTATCAATGCTGGCCTGGCTCTGGCTTAGCCCACCTGGGTCTCTCTGGGCCTGTTGACCAGTCACTCTCCGAAACCCTGCTTCCTCTCGCTCCCACCAACCCCCTAAACACCCCTTTGCCACACAAGACTAAGACAGGTTAAACAGTTAAACACCAGCAAATCCAGCACTGCCCTGTGGGAAATTTGCTTCTAATCCCTAACTTATAGGCACAGAATCAAAGCCAAAAAGCCTGAGCAACAAATCTGATCCTCCCCCTAACAATCTCGGGCCTCTTGGGAGGGCATGGAGAAGCTCCACAGACAAGGCTGAGATGGATAAATACCTAAATGATGAGACAGTCTGGGGACAGGGGAGTAGTGTCTGGCTATGGCCGTTCACCTCCAATTTGGCATCCGCGCAATGAAAGGCAATTGGGCGGCAGCCCCCACACAGCAGCCAGTCCTTATTATTATATGTTGAAGTGTGGCTTGGGCAATGATTAATGACAGTGTCAGGGCGAAAACAAAGCACAGCGCAAGTTATCTCCAATCCACCTGCTCCTGTGGCCCGATTGGAAGAGAATGGAAAAGAGTGCAGGCAGCACATGGCTTGATAATGGGAAAGAGAATAGAAAGGAGAAAGACGAAGAGGGGGGGAAAGAGGAGGGGGAGGAAAGGGGAGAAGGTGGGATGGAGGGCAAAGTGAAGGGGACTTACTGACCACAGCAAGGTGACAATAACTTCAAGAGACACACTACAGGCATATACATACTCACACAGAGGAATTTACAAAGACTGATGCCAATGTGTACACTGTAATGTTACAATTTACAACTTACATTCAAGACCTAAATTATTCCCAACAACCCCCACAGGAATTTATTCTTTGTCTTTTTAAACTAGCCAAATGCCAACTTGCAGGTAGTTTCCATGTGAGGTGTGAACATGCAGCTTGTGGCCTGCCTCCGTGATTGATTTGACAGACAGAGTGGACTTTCATGGCGTCTGTGTTTGTTACATCCAGGCCCACTGTCCCCTGCTGTATTGGTGTTGACATTTATGAGACATGTCGGAGGGGGCCTGCTAGACCTCACTAATGAGAGAGCTGAGGCTGACAGCTGGTAGCACAGCCTGACACTGCCATCCAGAGGCCACTCTGGGCAATGCGCCTTTTCGTATGGTAGGCAATTACCATGTTTACACTTGTTCCACTTCTGTGATTCTTTGACGGTGTACTAAATTGCACTGCTTAGAGATTATCAGAGAAACTGCACCTAAACCACATTTTTAAAAAAAGTTGTAAACAAACAATTAACTTCTGTTGTCTCTTATGCAAAATGCCAGTGACACACCGGTTATAGTATTGTGTGTGTGCGTGTGTGTGATCTGCCTTAATTGCAGCAGAGAGTGTATGTCTGCGTGTGTGCCAGAGTGCCACACTCGCCATAACACGCACTCCTCTAATTCAGGTCACTGTGTGACAGCGAGTCGCAGGCGCCACAGTAACCGTAAGACATTGGCTGAAGAGCAGAGCTGCCCTAGATAATGTCACGGTATGGTACAGTATTTTATTTATGCCGCCAACACAGCCCTGAGTCGCAGGAGACAGACCTTACTCGCTCATTTATCCGAGTAAAGGGGGAAAACGGCGATTAGTAACCTGCTCACATACAGAGGACCTGCACTGTGACCAAAGGGATTAGGGCACTGTCTGATATCTGTCCCTTTCAACAAAGAAAGATTTTAAGACACAGTCATCTTTTCCACGTTTTAAGCCCCATTACATGACAATGTCTGATCCCCACTGACAGTGAAAAATGATAGACCAAAAATCTTACTTAAACTGCCAATTATGCTTTTAAAGTGTAACCACAACAGCATACAGAAATAAATAGTGAAAAAGTCCCTTAGTCCTTTTCTGGTGCCACTGTTCTTAAAACATGGAGGGGAAAAAAAACAAAAAACAAAAATGAACATTACATAAAAGTCTGATTTTGCCCCATGTGGGAACCAAGGGACGCTCTCAACTATAACCAGGAAATGAAAGTGCACCACCCCTGGTTTGACTAATAAATATTGCTTCCTTTCCAAAGAACCCCTTGCTCGAGGTACTATGTACACCCAGGCCATCCTCAGTCTGATCTACCATAAATAGTTCTGTAGTAAGTTAGCCAGATCCCTCATACTCTCACTCTTTTTTCCCCGAGCTTCAATATCCACATGAATAAATTATTCTCCGGGTTATATATATATATATATGAGGTAAAACCTGCAACAATGAAACGGCAGCTTCAGGATTAGAGAGGACTGAGGTGGAGGTATGGACCTTAACTCAAGAAGCAAGGTGGGCCTGATGGAGCTTGGTGATTTTCAGGTCAGAGGTCATCCGCACTTGGTAAGCTCTTCACTAAACACTGTAAAAGTAGCCAAATACACAGGTAGGAAATGTGTTTGTCAAATTTAGGTGTACATCAACATCCCAACTCCCTAACAACGCACATTTTATCATGCGGTCCTTGGGGTCTGAGCTATGTGTATATGCAGTATCTAGTGCAAACAAGACTGAGGACTTTCTGGGCCTTTAAACCTCCAGGATCCGTCACAAGGTCTTGACTAGGTGTAAGGCCCAACAACAAGCTGAAAGTGAGCAGCCCTCACAAAAATAAAAAAAAGAGACATCTCTAAACATCAAGTAAACTGAGATTTCTCTGTAAACAACCTGTCAATCATTTCCATTAAAATGTTTTGTCATTTTTTGGTGAACACTTGTTTTGAGACTTCTCCAACTGTATGCTTTATTTGACAGTTCCAATCATGTAACAATGCGTCTTTCGGCTGTAGATGTGGCAAGGGTGTCTTCCCTGTGTAGTTTTCCCGTGGCAGAGTAATCTGTGGAGGAAACAGTAGTGGTTTTTAATGAGAAGCCGTGGTCTCCTCTTCTTCATAACAGCCCCTGTCTGTCTGTAGCACGGTGCGGCACAGCACAGCATGCTCCACTGAAATGTGGTCTGTCTATGTGGGATTGCCGGGGCTCCTTTGAAGTACTGAGCTGCGGCTGTTCCCTTTGTGTGTAACAACGCAAAAAATCAAACCTAAAACCAAAACACCCATAAGAATACCTGAAAGGGGTACAATATAAAGTGCCATATGTATATGATGCTTTACACATCTCTTTGTTTCATCCCCTCCCCTCTGCCGTGATTATGCATGTCTTCTGTGAAGAGCTGCACTGCGTCTGGAGAGCCCCCCTGAATGGAAACTGTGAGGTACAGAGAGGCACATTAAAATCCTCTAAAAGCTCTCAAACGAACAACCTAGGGACAAAACACGAATTCCATGCGGTTCCTCCCCTTGTAGTGCTGCGGCTCAGACGAGCTCACATTTAGCACTGGCTGCCATCTCAGACAGTGGGTCCAGTGGGATGTGTAGCTATGTGTTTATCAGAGAATGAACTTCCTCTTATAATGTGGCACGCCTCCCCCCCCTGCGCCCGCCCCAACCCCCTCCATTCTCCCTCTTCCTCCCGCCGTCTTCTCTTAAGACTGCAGTTGAAGGTGAAGCACCCAAGTTCATAGAGCGAGAGCAGCAGCCGTCGCCTGAGTCACACAGAGCTCTGCTCTTTGGGAGCTCGGGGTTTCGTCCCCGTGCAGACGCCGTGGCACACTTACAGTAGTGAGAATGACGCTCCAATATATGGTTCATTTGATCGTGGCCTACATAGTGTCTGTGTTTGGCAAGTCAACTACAGAATTTCAAACTGGGAAGTTGAAAATCACCTTGAATATTTTCATCAGGGATATGAAATAATTATGGTAAAACTAGAAAGGGTCACTAACATGGACATAAAAATCTTAGTGGCCCGTTGGAATCACTTTTGCTACAATCTAATAAGTTTAATTTTAGACACAGTATTAAGCACTAATATTGTGTTGTATCCCCTTTAGGAAAATACATATTTAAATTGTTCCAAGGTTTTAACATTAATTGACCCCCTTAATTGCTCCTGCCCCATTGTTCCCCTTAAATTTTCCCTCAAGTCTCCTTTTAGATTGATACAATTCCCGTCCTTCCACTCCACATGACAGTGTCGTATGTCTTTCATATTTTTTTTAACATCATCACGCCTCTATGTTTTACTCTTCTAAAATATTTTAATTAATACACAGTTATAACACAAGTTACTGCTTGTTTCTTGTTTGATCACGAAAGGGTCACTTATAGCAGCTTTATATCAACAAACAAAAGGCTTAAATTACACAATATAAGATCTGAATGTAGTGTAAAACAGTGCTGAGTTACTATAAATGTCCTCTTGAGAGGATAAGACTCAACCACGCTGCACTTCACTCCAGTATCAATGGCGCTCTCTAGTGGAAATTTTGCATCACTGCCAAAACGATTCAACATTCACCAGTGCATCTAAAAGTTAAGACGGACTAAAAAGTTCTGGTACTACAAAGTTCAGAAACTACAGAAGCTGCATGTTTACTTTATGTTATCAAAACAGCCTTTCTAGAGCCAACTCTGGATACTGAGGCACAGCAGCAAGTCCAGACTTTTTAATTTATTATTTCTAGATTATTAGTACAGATTTTCTGATTAAGCGTGTTTGGTCCCAGTCCCAATCAGACTCCTTTAATAGTGGTTTTATCTGATAATGAGTCCAATTGGATACTCACCTCCTTAATGTTTATTAAAAACGGATCTGAAACGTTGCTGAATTTAGAGGGCGATACGAATTATTTCAGACAGAGAATGTAAAGGGACCTGCAGGGTTAAATACATCATTCTTGTGGTGTTGTCAGCACTAATAAGAAAGTATTATGTTTTTACAGTGGTTTTCCAGAGTGAAGATGCTTTTACTCCATAAACTATCTTTGGCAGACACAGCTTGCAGGGAGCACAGCCTCAACTGCTAAATCTTATGGCGACCTTCTGACAGTCTGTGCTGGCTAAAGAGAGAGAATCTGCTTTGGGAATGTTTTGTACACCAACCTTTGGTGATGAGGAGAGATTCATTACCTTCAGAGCCCAGCAAAATGTACCAATCCAAGTGTCAGAGCAACAACAAATGCCGGTGTGACCAAATAATCTTTCCCACTGACACTGTCTTTTTCAGTTTCATATGCAGTGAAATGCTCGAGCCCGGCTGTCATCGAGGAGAGCAACGC
>JAOXYL010000113.1:9234459-9244593 GCA_028564955.1 Terapon puta
CAGCTCTCCTGTGCTGTGCAGTGGAGAGAAGAATAGGGCCTGGGCCACATTCCAGCCCTGCCTCCCTGGGCGAGAGACAGTGTTCAGCATTCCTCTGCCTGCCTATCAGGCCAGGTGCATTCCAGAACACACACACACTCACACACACTCAGGCAGGCAACACACAGTTCGACAGCACACATTTATGCTCAATCACAAATACATGTGTAGGCATGTACATTTGTCCACATGTGTGCGTACAACCACTTATAGATTATACAATATATCTAGAAAAATAATGAAATAACTCATTACCTCATTAACTTTCTGCTTAACACACATCCACCCACATAAACCTGTGTAAGACACACATATAGTACATACTGTACATATTCACGGTACATACACATGTACTATCTCCCTCACATGAATACACGTAGGCTTAAACCAAGACAAACTGGCATTGTCTGTGCGGCGCTGCTGTTGTGCACCATAATATGTGAAAAGATGTTCTCTGCCTCTTTAATTCTTGTATGATTCAGTCATTTTTAATGCATGGATTTTTTTCTGTTTGGAGGAGGTTGTGCTATTTAAAGAGCAGGGGTTGAATACACTGTGAATGTACAGCCAGCCTCTTTTTGAAGTTCATACGGTGCTGCGATGCACTGTGAGTCACACATGACAGTGCAGACGGGGGTGGTGTGTGTGTGTGTGTGTGTGTGTGTGTGTGTGTCCATCCGGGTCTTTTCTTTTATCTATTAGATTTGCTTAGGATCTTTTCTCTCTAGACTTGACGAGAGTATAATAGAAAATCCCAGGTTGTCTTTATTTGAACAAACCCGGCACAGATAAGAAGAAGACGGTGACAATAATCGCGTCCTCTCGAGGGCGACGCAGGCGAGTTAAGGGGATACAAGGAGGTACTGGGAGAAAACTGCAGGAAAATGGGATGGACAGATTGATGGATTGATGAGCGAGAGAGAGGGAGGACGAGGATTCACATTGATGTTCGCCTCATGCAAAGTCATATTCTTCAGGCAGGCTTGGTCAAATGCAAAGGCACAACAACCCCAGAACAAAAGCTCCATTCACTGTTAACGCGCTGCTTCCCCTCCACACTACTCCACCACCAGACAGAGAAAAAGGTTGTTGGTTACATGCTATTTGACAGGCACGGGACTCCATGCTTGACAAGCCCTGAATCAGACCATTACTCTCTGGCATTCCTCCCTCACCGTTACGCTTACTTCCCCTATTCTTGCATTCCCCGTCGCTATCCGTATCACTTCTCTCCTTTCCTCGTCTCTCATCCTTCACCTCCCCTCCCTTTCTTCCCCTTTACATCCCCGTTCATGTCTGCTGGTAGCGCAAGCCAATTCCCGCCCTTCTCCCACTCACCCCTCCTCCCCCACCCCCCCTTCTCCTCCTCCCCTCAGCCCACTTCTCATCCATTTCCATGTGGCGACTTTTCATCAGTGAAGTGCCTTCCTGGCCCCACTACCCCCAACCCACCTACTCCCTCCGCCGCTCGCTGAATGGATGCAGCATTAAAGAGAGAGGGAGAGAGAGAGAGAGAGAGGGCTGAAACTGTCCTTCCTTCCTCCTACAAGCGCCACCCCTTTGGCTGTCTCCGAAGTGGTATGTTCCACAGCGAGGACTGCAGAAGTTGAGAGAGCACATTGTTTGTAATCTGGCATTGCAGGGGTCACTTCCTGACTCGTGTGTCCGCTCCCTCAGCCCCACGCCAATCCCCCCCCCTCCACCTCCCTCCTCCCTGTGTGTCTATCCATTGGCCAAGTAGCCTAGGGCTTTTGGACAAACCCTGTTCTTCCCCTTTTGTGTAGGAAAGCTTCAACATCTGAAAACAATCAAATAATCTGGGCACAATGCGTCTCTTCATGGAGGGGTGCTGGTGGTTCCCAGATGAGCGGGAGGATTAAGTGGAGGAGGCCATAGGGGAGAGAAAGGGAGGGATGGGGATGGGGGCTACACAGCTGAGGACGGGATGGGAGGGGGGCGGGAGGTGCACAATTTATTGTTACTAGACTTTTGTAGCAAAGCGTGTGTATGTATGTCTAGGTAGTATTGTACGAAGGGATGTTTTGGGAACCTGGAAGACATCTGAACACAGAGTAATATGAAGAGTCATGTCTGACTCAGAGATTTTACAGTCATTGATTCCTTCTTGTTTGATGCAGAACGGAAACTTTGCAGTGAAAACAACACCGTGATTTTTTTTTTTACAGAATAATACATCGAAGCCTCCATGTTAAACTCAAATGTTTAATGTTGGACAATCAAAGCAGATAAAATGTCTTTACAATGTGGTAGAAGTTAACTCAAAGACGTAAGACATGCAGGATTAGTTGAAGAAAATTTAGCAGCCTGTTAGCTTAGCCTAGCACAAAGACTGGAAAGTGGGGGAAATAACTAGACCGACTAAGTCTAAAGTTTGTAAAATGCGTCTATCAGCACCTCTAAAGCACAAACACATTATATCAAGTGTGTTTAATCTGCGCAAAAATAAAACATTGTGGTTTTATGGGGTTTACGCACCAGACTATTTCTTGGAATGTGCTATCTTCTATTTATTTTCCAGTCTTTGTGGGTTAGCTAAGCTAACAGGCTGCTAACATGAGAGTGGTATCAATTTTTTTGTCTGACTCTCTGCATAAAAGCAAATAATCTTTAATAATCTATAATCTCTCAATATGTTAGCTGTTCCTGAACGGTTACTGTGTAACAATATATAATGTATAAGTTTTAAATACCAAGACACAATAATGATAATAGACAGACTGTGTCTCTCGAGCCCTTTCTCTGCTCTTCTTTCTCATATATGTACATGCACACACACAACCCCACACCAACACGCACATGCCCACACACACGCACACGCAAACTTCTTTTCCTCCTGCGTCTCGCATGCTGTTCCCTCTCATCCCCATGAGAATGGTAAATAGTCATCTGTAACTTCCCCTCCAACATATTCATTAATCCCTTCTATCCTGTGGGGCTGGATGATGATTACAGGGAAGCCAACTGAAGCCGCCCAAATAAACACCCCTCAGGCAGCAACAAAGGCCTGTCCACCTCACCCTAAACACAGCTTCCCCAGCTAGATCAGGTTTCAATCAAGCCCACGCACAACATGCAAACAATAGGAAGTAACAGAGTCTCGAGCACTGAAAAAGCTAACTGCGGCTGAAACCAATTTAGTTTCCCATTTTTGTAGCCGAGACGTTTGCGATGGGTACAAATTTAAAGCTGTAAAGCAGATCTTGAGTGTTAACAAGCCTAGTCTCAAATTTAACTGAGAATCTAAAGTGGAGTCTCAGACTTTCTTACCCTCACAACCCTTGTGTATAATGTGCATAATGTACAACATGGTACAATACAAACTTTACTTTAAAGGGTGAGTGCTGTACTTTTGGTTTCAGTTCATTCAAAGCACAAGCACTGCATGCATTTCCCCCTCTAAAACACAGCTCTCGGATGCTCAGATAATTCAAATTCTAACCAGTTACAGAACTTGCACAATTCCAGAAATGTGTTTCCGTCAAGGGCTTTGCAGCCATAATGACCTTCCATCTGAACCAACATCCTTGTGCATGGTCACAAGACTGGCTCTTTAAGCTTGACACACTTTACTCATCTAGTTATCCACATCCATCTCTCTTCTAAGACATTCTTGAAACTAAATCTTGAAAATGAAAATCCCTTCATGCTGCTTAAATAGCATCAAAGATCTCCCAGACAGTATTCTGAGGACGATTAAGCAAGATAATAAAACGTCTGCTTCTTTTAGTTCCACCCTGGTCATATGCATATTCACACAGTCAGAGAGAGAGCGAGAGAGCAAGCTAGTCCACAGCACATACGCAAACACGCCTGAAGGCCCTCACACTTCCTTCCCCTCTAGCCACTACACCTTTTCTGCTCACCACCCTACAATTAGCGTGCCTAAAAGTTGCAGGCTTCCGAGGCCAGGCCCACTCTAATCATAGGTATGCATTGTTGTGTTCAGCGTCCAGGCCTTTAAAAATCAGCACCTCATGTTTAAGCCACACCTCTTGGTCCAAATTTCCATGAGTCCACTGTCGTCTGAGGGGTCCTACACAGGAAACAGGAGAAACTCTTCAAGTATGTGTTTTTTTTTAAAGAAAGGAAGAATCTTTTTATCAGTCAGAAGCCTAGAAGTTCATACACTGACAAAAGTTACAGTAACCCCAAGGCATTTAAAAGAAAGTCATTGAGAAAAAAGGAGGGAGGTAAAACAAATATAAAGCAGAGAGTCCTGAGATTAGGTTATTTACCAAGAGCTGTCATAAGCCGTCTCCGGTCTTCCTCTCTGGAAGCCCTGAGGTCTCTGCAGACTGTATGGCGGCAACTACACAGACACTGAATTTCCTTTCCATAGTTGCTGTACAAAGAGGGGCCTTCACTTCTCCTCTCTTGTGACCAGAGGCTGCCTGTGCTGCTGGGAGCTGGTGATCACATCACCTGTGTTTTGAAGCCGTCATCTGATTCAAGTCATCATGGTCTAATACTGGGAATGAATCTTCCTTTCTATTTTTAATATAGTGGCCTCGGAGAGATGTTTTGTGTTTTTTTTTATGCCATAAACTAGATTGGTTTATCCTTTATCCCTATCTATGGTGAATTTGAAATAATTCTCTTATAACTCCTACTATCATTTTTCTTTCAGTGAATTTTCAACTTGTCATTCCAACTTAATAACGTCATCCCATATCTCAGGTCATATATGAAAGCACACAAGGCCGTGAGTGCAACAAACAACAAGTGAAATCTGAGGAAAAGCTAAATGAGTTTGTAAAATGAGTGTCAGAGCTAAAGCCGCCACTGAAAAATAGAGACATGTGACCAAACCCTAATCACAGTCTATGATCTGCAAATCACTCTAGCCATCTTCCTGAAAGTCAAGTAAGGTTTTGTTTGTGTTGGACTCTGCTGAATGAGGTTTGTGTCGAGCTAAACACATCCTTTATTCTGCGGTTGCTTGTTGGCAATATAGGAATGTTAGCTTGTTTACCGTCTTAAAGAGAATTGTGATGACCCTGATTGCACTTAGTGAGGGAAGCCAAGGGATGCCTCTGCTGGCTAAACATCCTGTTGCCTTGTTTAAGTACACTGCAGTGTGTGAAAAACACAGGAAATGCACTAGGGCCATCCGCAGTTGCGAGATGAGAAAGAAGGCTGACTTCCTGAACTCTGAATACTCTGAAGGATACAGGCATGCTAGTGGGAAAATTCATGGTCATTGCTTTTTCTGCTCCATTTGAAACAAGGGAGACTTTATTTGGGCTTGTAAGCTTCATCACGACGGTAACCCAATTCAGAAAGGAAGAAGAGGCCACATTTAGTCAAATTCGAGGCAGAGACAGTCTTCTGTAACTTAATAACCCAATGTGAGACATTTTAGAAAAGCAGATTGTTTGTGTAGATAAGGGCACGTAACGTTCATATCCGGCTGACATCTGCGTTTTGGGGCGAGAAAACAATTCACCTTTGCTCCCTTGCAGCCCTCAGGATAGCACGCACGCACCTCGAGACAGGGAAAAACTAATCAAATACCAAAGGAAGAGCACAATATGTGTGTCAGGGCCACGCACGCGAGGGTCCTGCCACGCACGGGCTATCTCTATACAGTGACACAGAGGGGTGTTTTATACGGCTGCAAACATAAGGCTGTGCCACAAGCTGTATGAAAGCCAGAGAAATACAAAGAAACTTCTCACACAACATGCTGTCACTATGACAACCAGGCAGAATCATTTAGCCTGATCTCTTGCCATTCCACACAGCACAGAAATCCAATAGCGTTTAAGTCTTACGCAACCAGGCCACTGATTTCGCTCTGCAAGGCTTTTAACACATTTGCACATAAGATTCATAGGTGCACACACATGGATTTTTCTGGTGGCTTCTGTTTGTTTTGGTTTTTTTTTCACTTTTATTTTTATTCATGGCTTCACGGGGGAAAGATCTGGGTTCAAGGTGGAACTTGACTAGACCCCCTTGTGTGCATTTTAGTCCCCCTCCCCCTTGAATAAAAGTTTTCTTCCTATTATGCGCATAGATTGGATGGAGGTTAATGGTGTGCCTCATCTTTATTTACCTTCATAGGACGTTGCAGCACTTGCGTAATAGCACCATTTCAAACCTGTCCTCAAAATAGATCACAGTGGTATTTCAGAAAATATCCTTTTTTTTCCTCCTGAATTGCCCTTTTTTCAGCATTGCCTTTGGTTTCCCTGTATGTATTCTGACTAAATAATAAACACATGCAAATACAAGCCTGCTTTTTGGGCACATGAATCATAACAGGGGGTCTAATGTAATAAAACGTGCTGCAGGGGTCGTTGCATGCATGTTTTCTTTTTTTTTTAAAGCGTGTCTCTGGTGAAAGGTAAAATCTGTTTAATGAAAGAAAACAAGAGCAATTGTTAATGGCCGCGTCCCTCTGTCTGTGTGTGTGTGTCAAACCAAGTCCTTCCCCCAGATTATTTTCTCCTTTGCGTGCTATCACACGGACGCTTCCCTCTTGTATCAATGCGTGATTGAAGGGAAACTTCTTTTGGGAAGGGAAGTGCGGAGGGGTGGAGGTGGATGAGGGGAGAGGGGGGTGGGAGTACGAGGTGGGGACTACTTTGGCTCAACTTCGGAGCGAAACCCTCCCAGTTCGCCGCACACGGATGCGTGGGGAGCGCTTTTTCTTTGGTCGCACAAAAGACGTTGCTTTTCGGAGAGGGTGCGCTAAATTGTGCGCCACTCGGGGTTGTTATACGGCGACAGCGTTGCGTGTGTTTTTTTTTTACTACGTCGCGGAAGGATCTAATTTTCTCAAAGCGAGGGTCGACACATCCGCCCAGTTTTCCGATGTTTCATTCCCCCCTCCTCCTCCTCCTCCTCCCTCCTCCTTCTCTCCCTCCCTCTCCTCTCCCCGAGTTGAAAATGGAGTTCGATTAAAGCAGATGTCCAGCAACTTCTGAAGGGGGGCGAGAGAGAAAAAAAAGATTCAAGTCGCGGCGCTTTCAGTTCACGCGTCAATATTTTAAAAGCAGCTGAAGCCATTTTCTTTCCCCTTTTTTTAAAAAAAAAAAAAAGATCTTCTCGGCGTCGGATGCCTTTACTGCTGCAAACCTCTCGGACACGTTGACGGAGCAACGCGCTTTTTCAACTGTTGTCCCGGACCTGAAGAAGAAGTTGAAGGCGAATATGGATGCTCGACAGCCAGCCGGCCACGAATAACAACAATAACCTGCCAGAAACGTCACGGTCTGCGGCGGGTTTCTGCTCGTTTTTTTTCCAGGAGGATCTATTCGCCAAGCTCGTTGGGTTGTTGTTTTTTTTTGTTTGTTTCGGGGACCTGCGCTCGGCGAAGAGGATGATGCCGACGACGGCCCATTTGTTGTGGTCGGATTTTACTTCCAGGGAGGATAAAATGAATCAACGGTTGTCACTCCTCCTCGCGATTTAACGAGCTAACGCCGAGCTAGCTTCCACTTTTTTTTGCTCCTCCACAAGGGACGCTTATTAAGCGAGGCATGCCCCCGTTGTGAAAAAAAACCCTAAACGTCGTTTCACTTGCCCACATAGGAAATAAGAGGGGTTATTTTCTACGTGCGAAGAGAAAATGGTGATATTTGTGGCGTTTTATCCCGCCGTCGCCGCGTCGTCGATGCTATTGCTAGGATTTGGATCCCCGTGAGGAAAAAAATGAGTGAAGATTCAACAAATCCAAACAACGAGTGAGTACTGAATACATACACCCCCACCCCCTTCCCCTTCTCCACCTCCTTATTATTTAACATTCACAACATTAATACGTGCTTCCACATATTTTAAGACCGCTAACACACGCTTTACACGAGGAGCCAGCTCCCTGTGACATTTCTAACCGAGCGACTCGCAGTTTCATCACCTCACTTTCTTAATATCAACATAAAGAAACGAGAAACACGCCTGTAATATATGTTTTTTTATTGTTGTTTGTTTGTTTGGGTAGTTTTGTTTTGGGGGCTAACAGATAGCCACCACTGTGGATTGCATCGTTGGTTTGTGTGGCTAACAAGCAATGGCATAATAGGCCCATAGTAAGAGAGAAAAATGTCATTCTTAATAATTGTGCTCTTATAATTCAGCTCCCCGGCACGTATACTGTGGGATTTCATGTTAGATCACAATGGATATAGGGTTGTTAATGGCTGCCTGTGTTTAATATATTCATCAATGGATTCATATGCACACTGTATTTATTATTGCGTTATAGATAGACAGTTGTAAGGCAGTTTATCGGGGATCACTCGTCGTGGACAGCAGCGATTCAGTTCAAGTATGATTTTTATTCAGCACATCATGATCACAGGCGGTGTATTGACAGTCCGAGTCTGTGCGGTAGTGTCGTCCGCCATGATTTCGAAACATAATCATCGATTAAAAAATCGTGCACATCCGTTTTCGCGTGACAATCCAGCCTTTTTTTTTTGTTTCAGCCTCTGAACGAAAAAAGCCTTCGCAGCCGATTGCGGTAGTGTCAACGCCAAAGAGCACGAAGATGCCATTTTTTTTTCTCAATCACACTCATTTACATATCACAATCTCCATTCATAAAAACGCTTTAAAAAGGCGTCGCGCGCACGCCCAAATCCCCGCAAACCACGCGCGTCGGCTGCGGTCCGTGCACGCGGCGGCTCTCCGTGCACGTCGCGCCCGTTTTCAAGTCGCATTTTCGGCGTTTATTTCGACTTGCCGATCCCCCTTGTGTGCGCTTGTTGACAGTCAGTGAGAAATATCTGCTTCGGGAGGTGCTGCGGTCACATGATCCCCTCCATTCATAAAGTACCTGCCTGCCCATTCACAGCACTGTACACTGTTTCGCATTGCACCGACGAGCGCACAACGATCACGTTTCCTGCGTTTCTTTTTTCTTTCTTTCTTTTTTTTTTGCCTTGCACGCAATCGCTGCTGCTCGCCTTTTTTTTGGTCGTTTTATTTTGACACGTTGTTTTATTTCAAAGCGACGGTTCCTCGCCATCTGAGGGTTTTTTTTTCGTTCGTAATGTATTTGTCACAGAGGAAGTCATATGCCCTTTTCAGCCATTTACAGTGTCATGGTTTAATGTTCGTAACACACCCATGCCCCCCCCCCCTCTCTAGTCCATCTATCTGGCCTTTTATGAGGTTGATTGATTTAATGCGTGGAGGCTTTGTCCTTGAACTACACTTCTTTTTTTATGTAACATAAGTCATTCAGTTTTTTTGTCCCTCATCATAAGCCACAGCACATAGATTACAGTTAACCCATTTACACTAGGTTGACTATATGTTTTAGGGACATTTGTCAGTGCTGATATCCTTGATTACTCACAATTTAGCTCATACTGTGCAATAACCTAGCACTTTTGGTGCTATTGCTGAGGGTGAAACCTCAGATTTGAGCAGCCATCTGAATAAATTATTTAGAGCAATTGCAGTGAGATTAAACCTTTTTTTGTCTGGACCTCCTGCTATAACCTCTGGGACTCCACCTGGTCCCCAGTTCCCTTTGGGGGAGCTACTGCCATAGGCTTCAGATCACCAGTGGTGCGCACGCGTACAGTATATATGCTGGGTCTGCTCCACACTGCGTGATGGCAGCAGTTAAGATGGCGAAGTGATCCAAACATTGTTGCTATGATTCCACCACCTTTCTGGCTGTTGTATGATTCATAGTAATGGAGTGAGCAGAATACAGAGCGTCGCCTGAGACATTTGCTTTTTTCTGGAGAGTCTCATTAAATGACACAGCTATTTTCTAAAAAAAAAAAAAAAACCCAGATTGATATTTTATGTCCTCTTGAATTGTACTCAGCCCCTTTTTATGTTGTGACATTGTGCTCTCTTCCATTGATAAGACAAATCCAGGACTTCGATGAGTCGCAAGCTAAATCCTAAAATATTTTTTTTTCTTTCAATAGATAGAAACTGTTCATATAAATTTAGTATAAGTAAGGAAAAATGTGTTTGTGCTGCGGTGGCCTCCACTGTAAACATTTAATTTGAAAATCTCCCCCCCAAAAATGTGTGAAGACATAGTCCTGAAGTGGTTTTGTCTGAATGATGGGTGGTAAGCCAAGCTGGTGTACACACACA
>JAOXYL010000113.1:9244693-9257142 GCA_028564955.1 Terapon puta
AAAAATGTGTGAAGACATAGTCCTGAAGTGGTTTTGTCTGAATGATGGGTGGTAAGCCAAGCTGGTGTACACACACAACACACACCCTCCGCTGAGAACATGCTACTTGGCCTTGGCGCAACTATGTTCACAAGGCTGAAATGACAAGAAGGCGCATGAAGCCATGTCAGACTTTGGTTTGTGTCTGCTCTTCGGGTGTGTGTTTTCGTACGGGGACTGCGGTGTGATGCAGGGCTAATGTGAAATTTTCAGACAAGGACCATGATCACGCTGGGAGAGGTGGGCGATTTATGAAAGTATACGCAAGCAGCCTCTCTGCTGAATGTCACGTTTGTCTAAAATATTTATTCCAACCAAGGCAGTAGTCCGTTGAGGTGCACTGTACTGGTATCGTTTATCTGTGTACTGTAGATACTCCTTTTACATAGTCACTGTGTGCATGTGAATAGCTTGTTTTAACACACAAATCCTATTCCCAAATAAACTAAAATGACTGGTCTCTAATCTGTAGTTTTCTTTTAACAAACGTTAAATATGTCACAGCAAGACAGAGGGTTCTCTGTCCTCCCTCAATCGATACCATCCAGGACATTAAGGATCCAACAGGTGAACATGTGGGCTTTAGTTGGTAAAGTTAACCAAGTGAATCCCTCATCCATTTTTATCAGTGAATGTTAGTTGCCCCAATAGTCCATTGAGCAGGTACGGGGGCACGGCCTCATTGTTTTAGATTCCTGCTGTTCTGCGCTATTGTCTGGTGCCTGTCAGGTGATCCTCAGCGATTCCTCCCTCTGTGTCCTCTTCCTATCTGCGTGATTGATTTGACAGCTCAGCGTTTTATCTGCCAATGTGGGTGTCGTGATCTTATCACCCGAGGGCTGTTTTGCACTCCCATTCCTGTTGCAGAGCTTTCCAAACACATTCCTGCTAAACAACCCCCATCATGTCCTGAAACGACAAAGGGAGACAGCTACTTCAGCTGTTAGGGCTAGTGCTTTATGGCCTGGGTAATTGCCTATATCCTGTGGCCCTTATGTTAAGCTAAATAATTTCCTGGACTTTTTTTTTAAACAGATAGTATTATTTGGGGTTATTGCCATTTGTTGGATGTGACCTCCATGAACACTTAGCTTTACAAGCTCATCTAGTCTTAAGCTCTAGACATAGCTTACCTTTGACAAAGTCTGCTGAGCTGAACATGTCTCTGGTTTTGCTTCTGTATTCTTTTGGGGAAGTGTTGCTTGTGACTGCAGTGGTTTACAGAGACTAATGAAATGTGTCATTTAACAAATATACACAAGGGCAGCATTTCACTTTGGAGGTTGCAAGGCATGTTCCCACGCTTTATTAGGTTCTGAGATATACATATGTTGTAGAACTTAAAGTGTCATGACATCTGTCTCCGTTTCTCCTACAGGAGGTGAAATTTAGGCTTGGTGTACTTGTATGTTGCAGAAATGTATAATCCTTAGAAGTTATTTTGCATATAGATAATTTATGCTCCGCTTCTATTAGAAGTTGTCATATTGTTTGTGTGATTAATGACAGTGATCGTCTGTATAACCAGAGGGCTTGGGCTCTCTGTAAGTGAGACCAGCCAACAGACTGAACAGGCCTTGTATAGTGGTGGACTGTTCCATTCCCATGGCCAGATTTAGGCCTGGATCCTGTGTATTTTAAACCCAAGCCACTTCCCTCTTATAATTTTCATTTCCTCTTCAAGTATTTTAGGAGCAAGCATAAACTGGCTTAAATGTCAGCAGTGTATTTAGAGCATATTTCAGACTAATGTTCTTATTTTTAAGACAAAGGCCTGGTGTGGATCTATACTGTGTATGTAAAGAGCCTACACCGAAAAACGTGCTGATTTTTTTTTTTTGGGTGTGTGTGTGTGTCTCCATCACACATCCAGATAACGGAGCCTGTCTTAATGTCTTTGTGAAGAAGGGCCTCTGATGTTCACAGACCATATCTCAGTGCCTCTAAGAAGTGCTTTTAGCACTAAGTGTCTGAATTGTGGATATTGTTTTCAGTTGTGCTGCATGCGGGAGCATGAAGGCTGGGCCTTGTTGTGAGCTCTTTGCTGCAGCTGGGCTGAGATGGTTCTTTCCTGCGAGGCCACAGACATAAAAGGGCACAGATGTAAATCCTAAACCTTGTGTCTTTGATTGAGTTTCCAAACACTTTGAAAACAGGAAGGGGTTTCTGTGTGTGCGTCTGTGCGCGCGTGCACACACACACACACATACACACTTGTGTGTTTAACTCCCTGGGAACATTTGGCATGTATATGTGTTTGTGGGAGAGATGAGCCCAGATCCTAGATGAGTGAATTTAAGCAAACATGACTGCATGTTATCAAATACGTGAATTAGTTGATCGAGTTTTCAGATAGGATTAAAATTAAAGAACATATATTTTTATCTGCTCAGTAACATTTGATTAGATTTGGTCCTGACTCGTGGCTATATTTAGCATTTGGAACAGACTATTGTTGGTTGTTTCCTCCGAATCTTAGAAAGAGATTCAGTGGAAAGCTGCTTGAATTTGAGTCTGATTGACTTCATTGACTTTGATGATGATGACGACGACGATCTTCTTCCCAACAACAGTACATGCAACTGTGATGGTTTTACAACTTGTCATAGCAGTTTCTCCTCGCATCCATGGGCCATCATCATGGTTTGGTGGTTTATCCTTCCCAAGTTGCTTCTGAGATGTATCGATGGTTTCTCCCACTGTTAGACAGCTTCCTTGTTCCCTCAGCTTCCCGTCTCCCCCTTGGTTTCAGAGTAACCGATGAGTAGACGCTTGGGTCCCTGGGGAGTACTCTTACATCAAAGAAGACCAGAGACGCCGCAGCAGTCGAAATTTGTGGTTCCTTTTTTTTTTTTTTTAATGGCAAGCGCAAGGTTTTAATTTTCCAAATGCTTGCGGTTCAAATTAAGATCATCTCAATATGTGTCTGTGATTGATGTCTGAGAATAGTTTTTTGGCATTTGATACACATGGAATTCTCTTTGATTTATACTGCTACAGCACAGCGGTACCTACAACACTGTTGTTGGGGTCATAGGCCCAATCCAGTAATAGAGGGGTTGGTTAGAAAATCAGTGTTAGAAACGCAGTTTGAGTGAGCAGTTTTGACAGTTGCTTGCTGATTTAGGTCCATCCTTTATTTGGGTTACAGGCTAATTTGACCCACTAACTGCTGCCTGTGACTACTACTACGAGAAGGGACTATGGCTCCGTTCATTTGTCGTCATATTATGTGGCACTTCTTTGAAAAAGATGGTGATAAATTTGAAGTGTAGATTCTCCGTGTGGTGCAGCAGCAGAGTAGGCTTGTTCTGTGTTTCTTTTTTTTTTTTCCTGAGTCAGTTGGTAGCTAAGCTGAATGTTCTTGTGAGGAAGATGACTCACCAGCAGCCTGAGGTGTTGAGAGGAGATAGGGCAAATTTCTCTTTCACTTCTCTTTCTATAGCCAACGTATTAGTTTTCGCTGCAGCTAATGTAGCAGGTTTGTGATGCTGTCTGCCTATTGGTGTTTCTGTAAGCATTGTCTCCATTACTATTAGTTTTCTTTTGGTAATGGCTAACAGACAGCCCCTTCAAAACTGTCTTGTACTGGCCTTATGTCATAATTTGCACCGCATCCATGTTGGGTCGTGTTGGTGTTTGTTTTGGGTATGTCTGTGCCCTTGAGTTTGCCACTGGTTATTTAGAGGATTTGAACCGTAGCTAATTGGCCAGCTAGTTTGCACCGTTCAGATTAGATGCACTGCTGGAATCGACGGTCGAGTCCCAGATTGCATGTTATTCATTTCTTCAATGAGGCGTGATCACAGCAAAGGAAACTGCGCCGTTTTATTGGCTCATAAGTTGAGTTCCAAGTCACCATTTCTTAACTTAGATGCTGTTTTCAATTGAAATATGCAACAGTATATTTTTATAAAGTCTCTGGTGCATTCAAATATTACATACTGTTATGCTAAAATATATCTACAAGCCTTGGACTCATGTGGCACGTTGATCTACACTGAATATCTCAACCCTTGTTACTTTTCAAATGAGGCTTAAGTACTTTATTTTATCCATGATAACTGCTGCAGGAGATCGCCACACATTTTATTAAACAGAGAGTCGCACCCAGAGTAGCACAACACAATCTTCCATTCCCTCCTTCTACATTACTAGTGATTGCTTTCCTTTTGGAGGATAATCTATAGAATCGGATTGGGATAAGTAGCTTGTGTTTATTTTCCCAATGATATTTTAATGATTTTTACCCCCCTCAAAAGTCCTACAAACCAATGTGGTTTAGTGGAGCTTGACAGCCTTTCCTCTGGTTTTGATACAAGGGAGAGATGGGGAGGAAAAGGGACGATGGAAAAAAAAAAGAAAAGAAAAGAGGTGGTTTGGGGTGGGGTGCGGGGGGGACTTTTCTCCCCTTTTCTGATGCTAATGAGAGGAGGAATGGTTTTCCAGCTTTTAGCTTGCAGAGTGTGTCTCCCCTGCAGCATGCTCCGCTGCCTGGACATTGTGGGAGGACAAAACTCCAGGCCCGGGATCCAATAACGTGAAATTTCAGCAGAGAAGCGGCCATTGTGTAGAGAGAGGCAGCCGGGTAGGGGTTGGGGGGGGCAGAGTGAAGGAAAGGGAGGGTGACTTGGCGAGCACCCAGGGCTCAGGCCACATCCTTTCTCTCTCTCCTCTCCTCCTGCACTCCTCCTCTTCCTTCTCTTCCTTCCCTTCTTCTCTCCCTCCTGTCTTCCTTTCAGTAGCCAGCCCCCTCCCCTCTTCCACCATTGCCCTGTCCTCGCCTCCCCTCCACCACTCCCCTATGGGGTGGGAAGCCCAAGGCTAAGACAGGAGCAAAGCATGATGGCATGCTGGAGCCCAGTGAGCCATGGGTTGCAGCAGCAGACAAACGGCCACTTTGTCGACTTAGGAAATGGTTGTCCCAGGATCCCCCTTCTCCGGCGCACACTGGAGCAGCCAGCCTCGAGGCTCAGGCCTGCCTGGTCTGCACGTGCTCCCCCATCACGCATTGCTTTGCCTTCTCCTCTCTGCTCTTCTTACAAGTGCTTTGAGTTGGAAACTGGATTGTAATTTAAGTTGTTTGTTTTTTTTCTCTCACTTTAAAAGATGTTTTAAACACTAAGATAGATTTCATTCTTATTGCATATACCATATTGTATAGACGTCATAAAAGTCTGTGCACTTTCTTTCTGTGAATAGAAAACGCCACATTCAAATGCGGGTGGGAGCAGTTGTCACCTTGGTCTCCACCCTTTTCCCATCCACAACCACCGCCTCCTGCTCCCCCCACAGTCCTTCATTACACACTCACCCCCTCCCTCTGTTCTCTCCTGCTTTTGGTCGGAAATGAAGTCAGTCATCCAGCAGAATAACTTGGAATAATTTGGAATGGGGGGCTCCTTTCTCTGTATCTCTCTAGCCCCCCTCCCTCCTTTCTCTCCCAGGCCAGCTGATCTGCTTCCGCTCTCAATTGTGTGTCCAGTCGACTGTGTGCTCCCAGCAAGGGGCGTGGAGGGCAGTCTTTGTCTCCACCATCCTACTCTGAACTGTGTGTGTGTGTATGTGTGTGTGTGTGTTGCAGCAGGTTGCACTCAAATTTCTTTTTAGACCACTCAACGTTTTTACCATAAGAAAGGAAAGACCTTTATATGAGGAACTGGATGAAAACTCTTTTCCCTCCCTGTTTTAAAGATTTTGTTAAGTGGGCCTAGTGTTTTTGTTTGTTATTGGTTGAGTTTAGCTGTGAGTCTGCTGGCTTCAGAAGTGTAATTTTAATTACTGACCACAGCCAAACCGCAGCATAAAATAAGGTTGGCATGGGTGTTTCAAACTAGATGCAAAAATGCACATATACACAGTCCACTTAACTTCCTCTCTGGGCCCAGCCCCCCTCCCTGTGAGTGTCATGGTTGCTGGCATGTGTGTGATGGTAGGTCTGAAGGGTCAGGCCCTGGTCATTGTGCCCTGGTCATGGCTGAGCGACACCACCGCCTGCCTTCTGTTCACCCCAGGGACCCCTGCCTGACTGACAGCCCCTCCTGCACCCATCACCCGCATCCTTTATTGGGGGCCATAGAGGGGTGTAACAACAGCAGTATTTCCTTCTTTTACTGCCTGTTATACTGCTCAAAAATGCATTTTTCTGCTGCAGCAGGGGTTCTTGTGTAAGGTTAAGCACTACCTCTGCGGCGCTGTTATGAGGTATAACCAGAAAAGTGTTGCTGGGAGGCTGAGAGGGGGAAGTCAGTTGTGGTTGTGCTTTTCTGTCAGTCTCTCATGACCAATTACTGTTTAAGCACAGGGGCAGCACATGAGCAAGAAAACTGACAATTGTGCTAAAAGTACACACAGGATGAGATTCATAATGTTTGATGAATTTAGCATCTTGTCAAGTCCAGCCCTACCATCCAATAGTATTTGCTTTCTTGACTGGCAGCATAGCAGCTGATTTTTGGACCAATTTAGTCATCATGTGGCAAAAAATTCACAACGTGATATTTGAAAATGTCCTCCAAATAATTATGATTATAGTATCAAATAAATGACATCCACTGTTTTCTACTTTTGTTTGTGACACAACTGACAATACAAACATTGGTGAGGCATCAATTACTGTACAAGCTATAGGCTAACTGAAGGATTTGAGTATTTCAGTGTGACAGAAAGTTTGTATGTATTGATAAATGGGGAACTGTGGAAAGGCTGAATGAAGTATAGGGAATCATGGATATAAAGATAGAAAAGAAAAAATTAACAAATTGGAGTGCATGTAGTGAAACTTTTCAATTTGACTTGACAAAAAGTTGCATACTTTAACATTTGGCCACCAATATTGACTCTCTTAGCAACATTTTTGGGCGCCACCAACTCAAGAGAGAAATATTTGGCTTTTCAGCTGCTCCAATGTGTTCACCAGGTAGTTATTAACTGTCTGTCTGCCGTTTGGAGCTGAGCAGGAAGTGAACAGGGGATCAATGAATACAGTTGCATCTAAATAGTGTGTTACAACTTGCTACAAGGCTCCATAAAACCGAGAGGAACTGCAGATTCAGGTGTTAAAATTGCACTATGGCTAGAAGTACATTTGTCTCTAGGCTAGAAATGAATAGTGTCTAAGTTTTTGTGTATTTTTCTAAAAGATTTGTGGGTTTACTTTTGAGTTATCTGTGTTCATCATGCTCGTCAGTCCTTTGCTTGAACTTTGGTCAGCTATTACCAGGTGCCCGGATATCAAAGCTTCCTTGTGAAGGTAAAAAAATGGCTTCAGATTTAATGCTCACTGGCTCTTGGTTTAATTACTAACCAACCTGGGCACTGAAGTTTGCCAAGGGTGTGGAAGTTGGAGGCCAAAGGTTAGCCTGACTGAGTTGGCCAAGATTTCAAGAGGAGAGGCAGTAAAGGGAGGTCATAGTTGTTAACTGCACCATGTATTATATGTTGGCAGTTAGCGATGTTTCTCTCCCTAAATCACTGTTTTGTATTCCACATTAGAGACATTTTAACGAAACCTATGCAACGCCATTTTTATTGGTCAACCCGGACGTCAGCTACATTCTTTCCTGTCTCTTTGCCCGCTTCTGTCAGTCTTTAATATGTTACTAGGAGTCTCTACAAAATGCTGCCCTCAGCACACCCTGACCTTTGTCGTTTCCGGTGGCCCAGTGCCGTCTGTTATCTAATCAGGGAAGCATCTGAGTCCCGAGTGAAGAGACGGAAAGGCAAAGGACGTGGGGAGGGGTAAAAAAAAATGGACTGAGGGACAGAAGCATGTAGTATTATAATATATAATTAACAGTTGGTATTAAAGTATGTGATACCGTGAGGGAAGTTATTTTCTTTCTGCAGGCTACAGACTTTTAGATTTGGATTATTTCACCATTTAACAGTCCAGTTATGATATTTTAAAATCTTTCATAATACTGTACTTTCGTGTTTGTTCTTGCTTTGCAATAACATATTTAGCTTTTTTTATTGGTATTTTTCCAATCAGTTGGACACATAAATCAGTGTATTACATAACATTAAAGCCTGACCAGGTGACATGAGAAATATGAGGGACACATGGTACCAGTATCATCAGAACTAAGAAATGAAGCAGGTTGATGTGAGCTGGCGCTGTCTAGTATTGCCCAGCTTTAAACCGCCCGAATTTGGGGAGAGGTTTGAAATCAGCTGTGGCTGGAGCCTGAACTTGGCCACACGGTCAGTTACCCTCTGGAAGGGGTTAAACATACACTGTTCGCTTTAGACTTTAGAAATCGTAGCCAGCGGTCTGTTTTATCACACAGTGAAACAAAAATATGTGTTCAATTCTGAGCTGAATCTTTGACTTTGCTCCTTTTTTTAAATTCTATTTTTAGGCTAGCTTGTTACTAGTAATAAGTCCTGCCACCATCCAGATTTCTCCTGGGTTTTATGTCTTTTATTTAATCTCAGCATCAGAGTAATTCTAGTTTGATGTGTCATGAAGTGGACTTTGTCATAAAGCATAAATTTGTTGGACTAATGTGGTGTAGACGGCTTTATCTTATCTGTAAGTCTGTATCGTGTGTTCCTCACGACACATTTTGTGTAGGCTACATGTACTGTACTACAACTTGTTTATGCTGTGGTTCAACAGTGTTATGTGGGCTGGTAATTCATGTAGGCTGTCTACTTTTGGTGATGTTTTCTAATCCAGGTGATTATAAAAAATCGCTCAAGGAACACTGAAAATTTTAAATGCTTATAACTGCTGATGATGTTCACTAAATGTTTTGCATTTGCACTTTCCCTCTCCTCTCTTCCTTTCCCACCCTCCCTCTCCATCTTTCTCCCTTCCTGTCCTTCCTCACTCCTCCACAGTGACAGTTATGCGCGTGTGAGAGCAGTGGTCATGACTCGGGATGACTCCAGCGGTGGGTGGCTTCCCCTGGGGGGCGGAGGCCTTAGCTGTGTCACCGTCTATAAGGTCAGCCGGGCGGAGGACAGCAGCAGCACCCACAGTGGAGGCAGCGGAGGAAGCAGCGGCAACCTCAGCCCCTGTAGCACCAGTCCTAGTCCCAGCCCCAGCCCCAGCCCCAGTCCCAGCCCAACCACTGTGGAGTTCCACATCAAGGGCGAGCGGCTCAAAGACAAACTGGTGAGGAAACTGCCGGCTCAAAATCTGAAAAAGACCCTCTTTTGAAGTCATTCTTCACGCTAATACTACACCTGCACCAAGCTAGTCGATGCCTTTACATTTCCGCCTATTTAGTCATTCCCTCTTTCGTGCACATTCAGGTGCACAAGAGATGGTACATTCTCTTGGATGAGATCACCCTGAGCCCCCCTTTCCCTGACTCCCCTCTCATCTCCGTCTCACTCACACACACACACACACACACACACTCACTTACACAGGAAGTGGTTGTTTGGCTTTCCTCCATGGCGCAGGTATCTGAAAATAGGAGCGAACTGCATGATGCTGTGATGCATGATGATATCATCAGGGAGAAGGGCAGATTACTCAGGAGAAAAGAATGTGGGATGAGGGATGTGGGAAACGCACAAAGAGCCTGGAAGGAACCTAAATGATGGAATAGGGGCTGGAAATTCTCACTCACTCTGGTTTTCCACGAGTACACAAGTGTTTGCCCACCTTTTTTATATGCATTTCCTCTTTCTTGATGTGCGATGTGAAGACGGCATTCATAAATTAAGCCAGGAAAACAGGTTTCTGTTTAGTCTAAGAGTAAAACATAAAACCCTGTCCACATGTGTAAAGCATTCTATAGTTAGTATAGTTCACCTGTGTGAAAAGAGGGTCTTTAAACATGCTAATAATATACAATGTTTAGCTGTAAAGTGAAATAATGATAAATCTAAAATCTGCTTGCAAGTTTCCTTTTACAGGAAAGTTAAAGAAATAAAGTATACACATTTTTTAGGATGTAGTTACAGTTACCTTTTGTAGTTATCAGTTTATTTTTGTTTTCTAGTCAACAAATCCTCACAGTTTAGAAACTGGAAAGAGCAAATGTTTGGAATTTTGCTTGAAAAATTAATCAAACTGAAAATTCATTACCGACGTAGCTGCTGATTTATAAAGTCACCGACTCAGCCCCGGTATAAAGTCTTGCGAAGTCTACAATCTCAGCATTATGCATCACTGGTTTTCCTTCCAGACTCTCACTGTACCTTGAGGTGAGTGTAGATGGTTCTGTAGATAAACAATATGATGATCAGCAATGGACTGAGTCTTAATTTGATGGAATTTTGATTCAACAAAAACGTGTATAAAATGGCATTTGTGCCGCGTTTACATTTATCGAATCAAAGTAGATAAAAAAAAAACATTAACAAGCACAGTTTTGTCTTTAGTTGTGGAACCAGTAGTACAACTCACAGATAGTGAAATGTCCTTCACAGCAACAAAAAAAACCTCACCTGCAGAGCTCCACTTTGTGAGAAGCATGTTGTGTCTAAGGGGCTGAACATCAGTGTAAACATTTTTTTTTAGATATGATGTACAGTGGAGCATATTAGGATCATTACTAATATATTTAACCATGTGTCATGTTTGATGTATATTAGCATTTTAATTTAGTTATTGTTACGGGGTAAACCTGTTTCCTTACAGAACAACAATGAGGTTCAGAAACATGTATGTTGTAAGTTCTAATCCTCGTGACCTCCTTGTCACAGACTCAATTTGTGTTGTAAATGTGCAACAGATCCAGTAGATGCACTGGGATAATCCTGGTCTGTGGTAATGAAAGTGTAAATCTCTGCGTGTGTTCGTGTGTGTGCAGGGGAGAGAGTGTGTGTGTGTGTGAAAAATAGACTTGTCTGTCTAACCCTCTGTCTGGAGACCAAGGAGGCCACCATGATGCACAGAGGCTGGTGGTTCTTGACAATCCGCTATTAGAGGCTCATTACAACAGGCGTCTAAATCGCCTTTTTTCTATAAAAAAAACCCTCTTTTGACTGAATACATTTTATGTGTGCTTTGTGTTTATGGAATGTTTGTGTTTTGTGCGTTACTATCCAAGCATGTGTGTGGCACAGGAAAGGGTGTGACGGGAATGCTGTTGTTCAGACACAGCACAGAGATCGCTCAGAGACCCTTGCAACTCTTCTGGGATGTGGTAAAACACCCCTATCATCGCCAGAGTCTACCCCCAGCCACCACAACAAACACCCAGCCATATGTAGGTCTGTCGAGATGCCACCCAGTGCCATGGTGTCGGCATCGACCACAGCGCTACCGACAGTCTGAGGGCCTCAGAGGAGGAGCGGCAGAGTGATGAGTCTGTGAAAACAACAACAGACATAACCACATAAGAATATGTTAGTTAGAGAAAACGCAGGGCAATATCAGTCCTTGTTGCCACAGTGTTGTTTAAAACAGCAATGTCAGTGTTGTGATTTCAGAGGTAAATGTAAGACCATAATTATGCTGAATGAGGGATGTTGAAAACAGAAAAATGAGGCCTAGGAAAGAGCTTCTGAATATTTGCTCGACTGTTTGGTTTGATTTGTTGTGTCTGAAACACAGAAAAGCTAAATGCCATTTTGTGTTTTTTTTCCTTTTCTTTTTTTGTCATCTTAAAGGATGTGGCGTCAGTGTTTTAATTCAGCCAGAAATGGTGTGAATAGAGAAAGCACAATGACATCTCCCCTCCTTCCCCGGTAGGGACCTGAGCTAGATGGGGGGGGGGGAACGGATCAGAGATGCAGTTATTTTGAAATCACAAAGGCACAAAGGATTTTGGCTGGTAGAAATGAGGTGATTGGGGGTGCATAACATATGAGATGAATCAGGGAAAGAGATGTGTGTATTCAAAGAGCAGGAAACAGAGGTGGAGCCAGAGAGACGGGAGACGGAAGAGGTGGAGGGGATCTGTCTATAAGCGCAGTGATGCGGCACAGAGTGTACTGGTGATGACTCAGCTGGCTCTCCATATAGCTACCAATCACTCTCCTCCTTGCCCCCCCTTCCTCTTCTTTCTGTCTCCCTCTCTCTCTCCTTCACTCTGATTCTCTGACTCTTTAAAAATGAAAAACTACAGATCTAATTGGTAGATGATTACTTACCATACTGGCTCTTTGATTATGACAAATCTCTGACTGAGCTCTCACCTCGCTTCCCTTCGTTCAGTCTGTGAATGTGCTGTTGTCTGGATCTCCACTAAGCTTTGCCCTGGGCCAAGGGCCCTCTCGATACAGTTGTTGGTTTTTACTGCTGGCCTCATCATGTGATTGTTTTGAGTTATCTTCGCCAGCAAAATATGGTTCATTAGCTCTAAGTCTTGGGTGAGGGGAAAGATCTGTATCAATTGCAACCAGTGCCTCCTTCTAAACCTTTAAAACTCTGTGCCTAAATATTATTTCAGGACTTTTCTTTGCTCAAAACAAACACTGTTTTATCCCAAGACGATTAAAAT